>JAFVLL020022697.1:0-19796 GCA_021397915.2 Tor tambroides
CAGAAGATAGAGATTTCCATCTAGAAGTTCCACAGCGAAGAAGTCCACTTTGTTGCTCCTCTGGCTACGAGAATCTTTCTTGTCCTGCGGTTTACCTTGCGTAAAAAGGATTAGTCCGTTGGGCTCTGAGGTGCGAAAGTCAAAGGAAATGGAGCCCACACGCTTGGTGTTCCACTTGGGCAGGCTGAGGAAGGATTCTGGTGTCTCAAAAGAGATAGGGTCTAGGGTGGGGACATTCTCACATTTAAACACCACATCCCCTTGCAGTTTCATCTTGGGGTCTGCGATGCGGGCCAGGCGAGAGAGTTCCAGTCGTATGTCATTGTTTTTGTAGACCACCTAGAATTGCAGAAACACATCATGGGCTCTTGCAAATGAATATAGGGCAACCTAAAAATTAGAGCAGCCTCTACCATTTGGCTTTTTTTTTTTAATTAGACTATACTAAAGTAAACATTAAAGTAATCATACTATAATTATTAAGAAACACAGCAAACCAAACCGTAACAAAATATCAAACTAAGTGTTATTTAATTTAGAGAAAGAGACACACACATTTATTAATCTAAATATTTAATAGGTTGTACAAGTATTAGGAGACGTTTTACATGTCAAACGCTAGTGGAACATCTTCATAATTAACATGAACTCTACCTGTGGTTATGCTAACTCGAGGGGTACTTACTTAATCCATTAAAATCACTCTGATTCCAGCTGGTTAGAAGTAATTGGAAAAAATGGCTCAGATAAATTATTTCAATAGAGAAAAGGATTAAGTTTATTTTTATTTTTATTTATTTATTATTTATTCATTTATTTATTTGTTTGTTTGAAAGATGTTTTAACATTTTGTTTGTGATATAATGAATTTTTGGCTACTTAAGTCTTATTTAAAAATAAGACCTAAGTAGCCAAATATTGACAACTGGGTGGCCCGTGTATGTAATATATTATTATTATTATTATTATTATTTTAATTGATAATAATAATAATAATAATAATAAATGGCAATGTAGTTAATTTGTAATAATAACTTTACACATTTGTGTGTAAATTCATAAGTGAAAAAAATACAAATATAATTAAAAAAAAAAAAAAAAAGGAACACCATCGAAGCCCTTTTTTATAAATTACAGTATATGCCCTGGATCTACTGGTAAAAATAACACAGATATCGAAAAGCAAAATCCCCCGATACATTAGAATACATTAGAGGACATTCAAAGGATGTGCTGTGATGATATTATGCCTGTTTACCAAGGCAAAGACTCATATATAGAGTCAGCTATGCATTATAGCCAAATACAACACAATACAAACCGAGAAGAACTGTAAATTGAAATTCACTCAAGCGGAAAATTAAAAGGCTTTTTCCTTCTTTTCCTCCTTAAAGAAAGAGCCCTTGCTTCTATATAGGACACTATGTGCACAGCAAACAGAAGTTATGTTAGAGAACACAGCTGTCAGCAAACAGATATTGAAGCTCCAGGATTACAGATAATCCTGGAAGATTTGACGGTAAATCAACACAGGTGCCCTTCGTAATTCGTACTACTGCAGAGAAAGACAGAGCGTGATGAACTGTGGAAAGAGATCTTTATTTCAGTGACACTAACGTTATCACGTTTCTTTTCTCTACATATAATCTGGCTCGGATCAGCACCGGCCTACCATCAACCCCAATTATCCCATGCTTCCTAATCATCTGTATTGCAGGGATGTGCCAGTAGAGCAGTAGGTTTCCAGAAGTAAACAATCCTGTTCATTTTCTTGCAAGAAATATTTTTTAACATTAACATATAAACCTTTCAAGACAGACCCACCATGAGCTCTGAGATTAGGACAAACTAAACGTCATTGGCCAAGTTCTTCAATATGTCCCACCCCAACTTCCTGTTTCAATAGGAAATACAGTACATCAGCACAAAAACAAAACTACACTCACCAATGCATTTCACTGAATGCTAGGTTACTTTCAGAAACAAAACTGACACTTATGCATGCATGTTTTCAAATAAATCCCATTTTAAAGAGCAAACTAACATCCTGAAACCACAATCCCAGTTTTAAGTCACTACATTTACACTACAATTGTAGAGAGAAAAAAATTCTGTTCTTTCTACAGTCCTTGGTGAAACAAAAATACAAACCCCTCTTCAAAGCCGAAACCCAGAAAATGTTTCCTCAGCGCTTCTGTTCCTTTCCTCCAATCAACTTTTCCTGCACTGGAATGTAGTTATGCCTCGGGTTATGATTCAATGGCCATTACCTCTAGCCGATCGATAGCAGTATAATGCAAAATAATGTGCAGAGAAATGGTGTGGGTAGGGAAGTCCACAGACTCAGATACATTTTCTAAAGCTACACCCTCGCTTTATCATCTTATCTGGGGGCCATCCTCTGTCCCCAGAGTGCCATTTATAATCAAAACTAGCCTTTAACAACTCTATAGGCTCTCTGTCTTGACTATCTCCCTCTGTGAGCATGGGGGCTGCTGTGTATTGATCGGGCTATGGGAGTGGGGAGTGGACCCTAATCTATCTAGGCTCAGTGTCTTAGCATGTTATAGGGATCTTACTGCTGCATTAGGCCCAGGATTAATGAGAAGTGCCACTAAGTAGAAACACATAGACATGTAGGGAGAACTGACACAGTTGGGGGTTAGATGAAGAGACGCATCATTGGAGAAAATCAATATATCAGAGGAGAAAATTCCAGAGTTTTACAATGTAACTGTGAATATATTTTAGTACCGTATTTTCTAAACACATTCATGTTAACACCATCATAATTCCACATAAACCATTAGGGGTGTAACATTTTAATACTAAACTGTTATTGTTAACTAGTCCTTTTTATCAGAGTATCACAGATCTTAGTGAACAAGAATCAATTATTGAGCAAGTACATTAAAAAACAAAAAAAGTAGTGTTCAAAATTGTCTCCATGCCTTACACCGATTCACAATGGTAAGCTTATAATAATTATTTATCATTTGAGCTGTCTGGTCAGATTTTTGCAGGAAATGTCAGTCTTACGTCATTCGTCTTTGTGTGGTCACATCTGTAAACAAAGAGAAGAAGGTCCAGCTATCACAGCGCATACATGAAGAGGTGTGTTAATATTTCTGACAGCTTGTAGCCATAACTAATGAGCAACATTAACACGACTGATGAATCATCCATTGTTTCAACAAAGAAACCTCATTTAGAGAAGAGCTTACAAGCAAAAAGACAAGTGACAGTTTAAGCCCATAATAACACATGAGACTGGCATTTCAGAGATGGAAACAACTCTGAGATTTGAAGGATTTAAAACCAACCCAGAGATGTCCTTTTCTGAGTTTAACAAAAAAGATATCTAGCAACTGCTGTCAAATGTCAGCATTGCCTAACTTTTGTAACATTGTCTATTTTAAACCATTTATTTCCAATAAGCCATAACAACAGTTGAAGACCTGCTCAAAAGATAATATTTATGGATATTCAAGTTCAGATGTTGTTAATGACATTCGCTTTGATAAAATGATAACATGAGTACACTGGTATATGCTGACGGGCAGAGCTGCTTCAACTAACATTATTTTACAGTTCATTGGGTAAAGCACATCATCTGGCAGACTTTAACTCCTTCCCCTTCACTGATGGAATTTTCTGTCATTTATGACACAACACTTCCCCAGCATTGACAGAATTTTTTGGCAATCCATATTTTTACTGTTATATGGTAGGGCGCATTATTACCCATCTTCTAAAACAGTACAGAATCTCCAGATACAAAAACAAGCGAAGAAAAAAACAAACAAGTTATAGAAGCATTGCTTATGCACATTTAAGCTAACAGAATCACCAAACAGTCAACAGTATATAAATTAAAACTGCCTAAAGTTACTGAAAAAAATGTCAAACACAAAAAATATGTATTGTACTGTGCAAGCTTGGGGGTGTTGATGGACATGATCCAATCAGTCTATGTTTTGATCACCACTCTGAATCCTATCTTGATCACATGTGATACTGATCAGATTTAGAGTAATTTTCTCAGCTTTTTGTTCAAAATGTTGCCTTTTTATGTAACTTATCCATATTCAAGTGTTGATAAAAGAGAATAAAGCTAGAATAAAACAGTTTGTTTTGTTTAATAGCAGAGACACAGTTCTTGCTTTTGATATACTGTATGTTGAGATAATCATGCAACACAGTTTTCTGGAGGACATAAAAGTTTTGTGAAAGTGATCAAAGCCTAAACAGTCTCGTTACAGACATTCTACATTCTACCTCTTTCTGTGCTCCGCAGAACAAAGAAATTCATACAGGTTTGGAACAACATGAGGGTGAGTGACTGAAGACAGAAATTTTCAGTGGACTCTCACTTTAAGGCTGATTCATTAACACCAAGAATGATAACCATACTCTAACTGCAATAGAATAGCAAAGGCCACACCACAACTATTACGATACCTTGCAATATCACTTTTTGAGCATTTTTTTTTCAGTCAATGAATGATAACAACACTCAATTATTCATTCAAAATTCTTGCTATATTTTAAAGCACGCACTGCAATTGTTCATACAAAAACTGAAGTGTGTGCTATAAAGAAAACAGTGTGGACACTAATGTAGTTATCATTATAGTTGTCATTTTTGGTATGAACAAGACTTTAGCTCTTTGTTCTGTCTCAGAAGTTCAAAATGGAGGTTTTGTCAGGTTTACCTCAAACTAAGGTAATTCAGTTCTCATAATGATTTTCCTAGTCTCAAGGATCTGTGGATGCTGATGCTGCACAAAAACTTGTTGTGGTGTACAAATCTAAAAACTTTTTTTCTGCTTTCTGTAATTCATTTTCTAATGAAGAAATCTAGAAAGGCCCTCAGTGTGCCCTTTTTAACTACTGTAAAAAAGAGGAACATACAGCAATAGCAATTTTTAAAAGCAATTATTTTGAAAACTGAACATTGAATTTTCCATATTTACTGTTTGATGCAGTACACAATGTCATCGCCTCCGGAGAAACTCTAAAACTATCTGCGCAAAACAAATGTTATATTTGGTGTCATGGTAGAGATTGTTCATCTCCTGCTGTCAAATGTGCAGACAACAACAGCGCCCACAAGCTCATCACTGAAACATAAGCCAAGGCGGTTGCCCCAGAGCCAATAATCATCACCCCAGACTTTCTGTTCTAAACTGTCTGCTATCAAATGACCACTGAACCACATGACCGCACAAAGGCCATGAGTGTTTCTCGCTCAGGGCAGAAATAGCAAGATATCAAACAAGATGGCAAGAAAATACGAACAGCATCTGAAACTCTGCTTTCATTAGAATGCTGCCAAATGTACCCTGCTTGCACCAGGAGAGTGAGCTTATAACAGTTCTTTGCTGATTTTTATGTAAACTACATTTTTATGTAAACTACATATCACAGTGTCTGCCAGGGCACTAGGTAGTTGATAGAAAGTTCTGGGTTAGCCCATGTCAAATAAGCCCACCCCAGATATGATTTTTTCTTCAATGTAAATATATGCACTTTTTTTTAATTTACTAATTTTAATCATCAGGTAATCTTGCCAACAATATTCCTAGTGGTAATCCAAATAGAACCAGAATAAGATGCAAAGTGGACCAGACTGTCACGCACTGTAAGACAGGTAGCTGATGACACACAGGTGCAGAGGGTGAATTAATAATGACAAAACGAGAACAGGAACATAACCAAATATGTGCACGACAAACAGTCCACTGGGGTATCACAGTTCGTCCCCCTCCCGGAAGGCGTGTGCTCATGCCGTGGAGACAAAGGGAGGGACAGAGGGGGACTTAGGAGGACAAAGGAGTGGATGTGGGATGGTGACAGGGGAAGGCAAAGGGAGGGAGGGAGGAGGGAGGGAGGGTGGGGATTTGTGAGCACCAGGGTTTTCAGGGATGGTGTGTGCTGCCCACACACACACACACACACACACACACACACACACACACACACACACACAACACACACCCCAGATTGCAAATCCCAACATTGGGAGCACAGCAGACAGGGGAACGACCTCTGTGGTCGTGACAGGATAGACAAACAGTTCAGGGCAGATAGACAGTTCAGGGCAATAGTTCAAAAACGGCCTGCTTTGCCGTAACAGGACAGACAGAGATTGCAGATGATGACGGAAGACTGGGTAGTTCTGAATAAAAGTCTATTAAATCCCCTGAGTCCAGCGGCAGCTCACCCTCAGCGGTGACACAGTGGGCAGGGCTTTCCACTGTGCCCTCGCCTCGCTCTCCACTGTATAATACTCCGTGGTGGGCATTGTTGCCGGCTCATGCACCTGGTCTCCGGGGCGATCCTCAGCTCTGTCGCTCTTTCCTGCGATGGCTCGTTGGTCGCGGCGGGCTTAGGCTCTCCATCTGCGGTGAGCTCTGGCTGTTGCTCCGCGCAGCGGGGTGACGGTTGGCTGGGCCGACGGTGAAACTAGATCCGTTGCTCATCAGCACCCACTCCACAAATGCGGCAAAGCTCCCTTGAGGACCTTCCTTGGACAACTGCACTCTGCAGGCGGTGTTGAGGCTCGCAATGTAGAACGAGCAGAGCGTGTCATCCGGGTAGCTGGTTCTGTGGGAAATGTCCAGGAATAGTCTTGTGCGGTCCTTGAGGAAGTTGGGGTGATCCATAAAAAAAGGAAAACTTTCAAAAAAACAACCAAAACAAAACGGGGAAAGCGCTTACTTTTCTCTTTTCTTTCTTTGTTGGTCTGGTATTCTGTCACGCACTGTGTGTGGAGTAAGGCACACGAAGACGACGAAGAAAGTTCAATAATCTTTAATGATTCCACAAGGGTAATCTAGACGGGGCAGGAAAACAAACAAACACACAACACAACACAACACAACACAACACAAACACAAACACAAACACACACACACACACACACACACACACACACACAGGTAACCTTCACAATACCGGACAAAGACTAAACCAAAAGAGTGAGCTTACAGTTTTTTTCAACTGTTTACACACTAAATCTTTACTTGTCACACAATTTCTGAAACCTGACACTCAAACACCAGAACCACACACCAAATCTGCAAAACCATGCACTAATTTTTGGCCTTTGACTCAGTTTTAGATTTCATAAAACACTTTTTGCAAAACACAACACAATTCTCTATGTAACACACAAAAAACTAACAGGAAGTCTATTGATTTCCTTTTTCAAACACAGCCATTTAAAATGCCACACTAATTCATCAGTGCCTCACACAAAGTCCTCACATATGCAAACTCTCATTGCTTTGTAACGCAACCAGTGGCTTTAGAATAGGCTTAAAAATAGGCCACAGGTCAAGTTATACAGTTTTTCTCAGTCGCTGTGGTGCATTTCTCAGATCAGAAATGAGAGATGAACTATACTTTTGAGAGATGAACTATAGATTTTGAGTAAGTTACAGGCTTTTGCAGGTAATCCATTGTGTGGTGCTGTTTGTACAAATTGTTTTGAGAAATGCACATACTTCTTTGCCAGTATTACAGTAAGGATGATTTGAGAAATGCACCAAAGCGACTGAGAAAAACTGTAGGTTTTGAACAATGGATGCAAACAATGTATTTCTTTTCTTTAGTACTGTGTAATACTGTATTCACAACCACAAATTACAGTAAAAAAGTAAAAAAAAAAAAAAAAAGAGTTTGTTGTTTCTTGATTTCCTGTTTACCGTGAATTTTTCAACAACTCTCTGCCCATTACTTTCAATCTTGTACAGAAATGTACATAGGAGCTCATGAAAGAAGAGCTTTAGGTTTTGAATAACTGTGTGTATATAATATATCCAAAAATATATTATGGCAAAGGTGTTTGCAACGTAAGAGAAATGTTTGCTTTTGAGATGTGTTTGTGATATTTTGAATTCAATGCTTCATTTTGCAAGAGATGTGAGGCAATTTGCATTTTGTTTGTGCAATTCTGGGATTTGTGTGTAAAGTTTTGAAAAAGAGAGGCAAAGTTTTGAAAATGTGTATAAGCAGTTGAAAAAAACTGTAAGGCAGGTAGCTGATGACACACAGGTGCAGAGGGTGAACTAATAATGACAAAACGAGAACAGGAACAGGAACATAACCAAACATGGGCACATGCGGGAGAAAACATGACAAACAGTCCACTGGGGTGTGACATAGACTGTATACAGAAGTCATGAGACTATACAATATATAAATAACCTCTGTTATGACCGGCTAGGATTTGTTGAAATTATGGTGTTCATCTCTGTCAAACAACTTCATTAGGAAAATCAGCACAATATGCAAAAGGTCATAAGCTCCAGGCAGGGCAATGCTGTTTTTCAAAGGTCTTGCTTTGTTGTTCACTCAATGATTGGATGTCTAAGTGGTGCCCACAGAATAACATAGGTTTCATAGATAATTTGGCAAGTTTTTGGGGCAGACCTGATCTGTTAAAAAGATGTTCTTCATCACTCTTGGGGTGGTGCATCTCTTCTGTCTAAAAATATAGCATGTAGTCTTAGTAACAGTACTTGACTAACTGGGGCCAAGGTCAGGAAGCAACCAGACTGACTTAACTGACGGTCTGCTAGCCGGCTCATGTTACAGAAGTCAGTTAATCTCAGCACATAGAAACTTGTTTAAGGGTAATAATGTAACTGATGTTCAACAATTAAAAAAAAAAAAGGATAATATAATATAATACAGATAAACAAATGATTCATGCATTCATGTCCTCAAGGTTAGATTATCGGACCCCCTTGAAAACGAGATGATGCATCTCAAGGGGTTTATCCCAAATAAAACTTGTTGAAATTGAATTATTGTAATGTTTTATAAACTCTAGCTGGTACAAAATGCAGCGGCTCTTGCTAGAACCAGGAAGTATGATCATATTACCCCCATTCTGTCAACACTGCACCACCTCCCTATTAAACATTGTATACATTTTAAAATCTTGTCAATTACTTATAAAGCCCTGAATGGTTTAGCTCCTCATCGCATTATAGTCCATCACGTCCACTGCGATCTCAAATTCTGGCCAGCTGAAAATACCTAGATTATCAAAATCAACTGTAGGAGGTAGATATTTTTCCTATTTAGTACCCAAACTCTGGAACAGTCTTCCTAGTGTTGTTCGGGAGGTAGGTGGGGGGGGGGGATACTTCCCATAATATCTAATGTACTTGCTACATCATAAGTGAAATAAAAACTAGGCTAATATTAGTCCGTCTGTTTCAAACTTATTCTGAGGTTACCGTAGTCACACGGATCCGGTCCGTATCCAGATCAGATGGTGGATCTGTACCTAGAGACAACCACAACAGCCCTTAATGTCACCAGAGACCATGTCAAATAGATGAGCCCCAGAGACAGTTGTTCTCCTGCGAAGATCTCGTCAACTAGACACCCATCGGCACAGACAGATCCTCAACAATGATTACAAGAACCAGACAAGCTTAAAAAAAAAAAGCGATTCATCCTAAAGAGGCAGACAGGCACAGGAAGTGCTCATAATACCAAGTTTCAGGCATTGTTCCAAATAATTACAAGCTAGAAAGGGAAGAAACAAATAAAGAGAAAGGTTGTTGTTGTTGTTGTTTTTTTAGGATGAAGTCACATAGTGTCGAAAGAGATGAGTTTTCAGCTGTCGCTTGAAAGTTGTCAGGGAATCAGCATTCCGGATTGGGGTGGGAAGATCGTTCCACCAGCCAGGAACAGTGAATGAGAATGATCTGGAAAGTGATTTTGTGCCTCTCTGTGATGGTACCACGAGGCGTCGCTCGGATCTCAGGCTTCTGGAGGGAATGTAGATTCGTAATAGTCAGTGGAAGTAGGCTGGTGCACAGCCTGTGGTTGTTCGATATGCAAGCATCAATGTCTTGAACTTGATGCGAGCCTCAACCGGTAGCCAGTGCGAGGAGATAAAGAGAGGTGTAACATGGGCTCTTTTGGGCTCGTTGAAGACCAGTCGTGTTGCTGCATTCTGAATCATTTGTCATTAAATAATTGAATAACTTTACACAACTGTTTTTATCTAAATAATGACTGTTTATTATTGTCTTTATAGAGCTGCTTTACAGCAGAATTGAATTCTGTTTCCAATTCTGTTTTCAATTCTGAATTCAACCATCTCTAGGGTTTACAGAGCATGGTCCAAAAATTAGAAATTATCCAGTGAGCGGCAGTTTTGTGGGCGATGACGCCTTGTTGATGCCAGAGGTCAGAGGAGAATGGCCAGACTGGTTAAAAAGGCTGGTAGAAAGGCAACAGTAACTCAAATAACCACTCATTAATTGAGTTGTGTGGCAGTCGTGGCCTAATGGTTGGAGAGTCGGACTTGTAACCCAAAGATTGTGGGTTCGAGTCTCGGTACTGGCATGGATTGTAGGTGGGGGGAGTGAATGTACAGTGCTCCTCCACCCTCAACACCATGACAAGGCACAGAACCCCCAACTGTTCCTCGGGTGCCACTGCTGCTCCAGGTATGTGTTCATGGTGTGTGTTTGTTCACAATGCACTACTGTGTGTGTGCACTTGGATAGGTTAAATGCAGAGCACACATTCTGAGTATAGGTCACCATAGGGCTGGGAATCAATTCCAAAAAGAATTGATTCCTTGATTCCGAGGCGTTGGGAATCGAGAGTCGATTCCAAAGGTTGGAACTGATCCTATCAAGGAGAATCGACTCCTCATTCAGAGCCCTTTTCAGTTCAACAAAGCTTATCTATGGGTGCCTCTCAAACAGGAGGTTGCATCCTACGATGGCTGCACACATTTAAATTCACAAAAATAAACTGAAAGAAAATGAGTCGGTACTGAGATCATCTGTATTTGAGGATGCAGCCTTCCGTTTGAGAAGAACCATTCGCCTCCCTCTTGCTCGCTAAAAGTCGCAATTACCAGAGTTGTGAGATAAAAGATTTTCATTTTTATATTTTTATTACAATTCGCCTCCCTCATGCTCGCTAAAAGTGATTAGAAGTCTGATTCGTTTCCACAAAAAGGTTATTTTCAATTTTGAGCGCTTCACGACATAATAGATCATGACGTGATCGAGGGTCTTTCATCTAAAATACTATTTTTTTAAAACATTTCTATCAGCCAATGATAATTCTAAAAGAAACATAGATCAGTGACCGAGAGCGCATCTGATTGACAGATAAACCACGAGCCATCAGTGTTATTGTTAATATTCTAGTTATTTTGTTTCAGTGTACAATTTGTTAATTTTGTGCAAAGTATACAGTCAAAGTAAACTTCATCATTCAGCTGAACTGAATGTTTTGTTCAATTCATACGATAAACGCATGTCCCTGCTAAGCTGTGGGCTATGACTAATTTCACGGGCAAAAGCAGACAAAATTGCAATTTATGTATCGTTTTTTATGTATTTTATGTATTTATTTATTTATTTTATAAATAAAGCTTCATATTATGAGAAGGATACTTTCTACGACCTTTATATCCTGCAGTCATGGTGAGATTAGGTTCCTTCAATCTAAAAAACAAGAATCAAAAAAGAATCGAAAACAACAGTGAGGAATTGATTCTTGGAATCAAATCCCATCGATTCCAGAACCAGGAATCAGAATCGAACAGCCCTATTTAGCCACGTCACTTCCACTTCCACTTCTTTACAACCAAGGTATGCAGCATCTATGAATTCACAAACCTTGAAGAAAATGGGCTACAACAGTCTGCCTGTCAGCTAAGAACGGGAAACTAAAGCTACAATTCTCACAGGCTCACCAAAATTCAGCAATAAAAAAAAAAAAAAGGTTGCCTAGTCAAATGAGTCTCAATTTGGATGGTAGGGTCAGAATTAGGCATAAACAACATGAAAGCATGGATCTATCCTGCCTTGTATCAGTGGTTTAGAATGCTGATGGTGGTGTAATGGTGTGGAGGATACTTTCTTTCCACACTTTGGGCCCCTTAGTATCAACTGAACCTTGTTTATACATCACAGCCTACCTGAGAATTGTTGCTGAACATGTCCATCCAGTGTACCCATCTTGTGATGGTTACTTCCAACAGGATAACATGCCATGTCACAAAGCTCAAATCATCTCAAGCTTGTTTCCTGTACAGGAGTTACTATACTCAAATGGCCTCCACAGTCACCAGATCTCAATCTAATAGTGCACCTTTGGGATGTGATGGAATGTGAAATTCGCATAATGGATGTGCATCTGACAAATCTGCAGCAACTGAGTGATGTTATCATGTAAATATTGACCAAAACCCCAGAGTAATGTTTCCAGAACCATGTTGAATCTATTCACAATGAATTAAGGCAGTTCTGAAGGTCACATGGTACTATCAAGGTGTACTTAATAAAGTGGCCAGTGAGTGTATTTAATCATTGAAGAAATCATCAACATATGTATCAACAACAACAAACCTGTGTGTGCTTTCCACGAGCCTGAGAATTTGCAATGAACAAGTATGTAGCTCTTACTAGACCAGTTACTAAACCAAAGAATTGGTTCAAAATTAATGAATCAAGTCTATAGGCAGAGTTAAAAGTCAACTTTTCAGTCGTGTTCGACTCAAAAATAACCAAAAGCCCGTTTCCACTGCAGGAACTTTCCCCAGGAACTAGGGACTTTGGGGCGGTACTTGGTGTGTTTCCACTGCAGGAACCAGAATCTAAATAAAGTTCCGGGTAAAAATTTACGCCTCAGAAAGTCCCTGCTCACAAGGTAGTACTTTTTCAAAGCTCAGGAACTTTCGGCGGTGGAACTTGGGCGTTGAACATGCTGATTGGTTGAGTTCATGTAGCATTGTATTTATTCGCACAATTTTCAAAATATTACTGTTATTGTGTCATGAAATGTAGTTTTAAAAGTATTTCAGGCAAGAATGTAGTTAATTAAAACTGAAATCTGCGGTTTATTTATAAAGACAGCGCCTATTTGAAAATGTGCTTCGCCGATTCCGGAGACGTGCGCTCCATGAGAATCACTGGGCGCTCAGTGCTCATGTATCTTGCAGAGAGTAGCCTCGGCTAGTCCTTCTGACATTTGCCGCTGGCTCTGATGTCTCTGTAGTGGTTAAACATGAGATATAATTTGTTTTGGATAAATCTAACAGGTAAATCATTGGTCTTTATTCTATTATTCAATTAATCTATTAATATGTTAAAATAAAAATGAAAAGAGGCAGTAGTGTTTGATATCATATTTCGTCTTATCGTAAATTCAGTGAGGAAAATCGCAGTAGTCAAGGCGAGCTGACTGACGTTATCAAGTACGCTGCTGTTCCATTTGCAAAATTACTGGACTTGCATTGTCCCATCCCCGGGAGTTCACAGTCCCGAGTCGAACTTGCAAAGTCTGAAATACTGAGGACGCAAGTCCAAAATTTGTGTACTTGGAATTAAGAGACGGCCGTAGACTGGAGTATGCTTATTAATAGAAATAGATTTAAGTTAAGACTAGTTATTCTTTTTATATACATTAATGTAGAATATATATCCATGTTTATGCGTCAATGTCTGCATCAACAGCTAATTATGACAGATGAAAAACTTTAATTTAAGAAACTAATTCAAGATGCAGACTACTTGTCAGTCATATAAGCTATTCAACAAACACCATTAATTTAAGTAAATGAAAAGTAAAATTCAGCAATATGCATTCACACATACAGTTGAAAAGGCCTTGCCATCTAAAGTGGTTGCTTGACACACAGGAGGAAGTGAGGTTTGTGCTCACATATCTAGGCTGATATCAGTATTGGGCTTTTGCTTATCTTCCTTATCATAACATAACTAAGATAGGATAGTACAGTTGAGATGTTTAATTTTTTTTTTTTTTTTTTTGGAAGGGGAGGGGGGTTGGGTCATATTTGACATTCAGCCAGAAAGTTCAGACCCTTCAACACTTTTGTCATAAAACGCAGTGTAAATGAGGGACGATCCCTATCTCAGAGGACGTTTTGCTACACTCGCCCTGGCTTTAACTGAAATAAAGTGCCTGCCCTTTTTAGTACTCCTTGGGTAATTCTAACTCGGCAAGTCTTTCATCACTGCTGGCACAGACTGTGTCTTAGAATGTGGCAGGGACAGGCACATGAGCATCCGCAGCTATGCGACTGATATTAATAGCTGGACTGGGGATAGAGAGAGAGAGCAGAGGAGAAACCAGTGGCAGATTAAACAGCAGAGACAAGGTGACCTTTCATTATGATGGTTATTATAGACCACCCGTGTGTGTCGGGTACTGCGAGCCATGAGTGTGTGTTTGCGTGTGTCTGTGTATGCGTATGTGTATGTCTATGTGCTGGCAACTCCTAATGGAATCTGCTTCTGGAGGTGGTGAACTTCATGAAAAAAGCCATGAATGTCACTTTAGCTGAGGCAGGATGTTTACTGCATGAAACAGCTATTTGGCTCTGATGACTACAGAGGGTTACACAGTTTATGTTCCATAATTAAATCTAATGATGGAAACAACAGCGAAATTTCGTAAATGAAAACAGCCACTAGCAAATGTAGCGACAAAAAAGACTCCATACTACATACAGACTGTTGATGAGTCTATATTCAGTATAAAACAAAGGTATAAAGCATGCATATCCAAACTAATGAGAATCAGGTGCACAACCATAATGTAGATCATAAAAAAATGCACACTGTTGCTCTCAAAAACTAATTTCAATTTTGATTTAATGAGCTCACCAAAGTATAACAAATGCGATGTTTTGAACATGCATTTTAGCAGATTCAAGACTATATATAGTAATCAAATATTTTGTAAAGGCTTTTAATTATTTTAATTAAGCATAGCATTGGATATACATTAAAAAAGTGCCTTTAAAAATCAATGGATTTTTTTACATTTTATTTTATTATTTTATTTTTACTATTTCAGTGAAAATAAGCCAACGACTGGCTTGCAGTTGACAGAAATCCATTTTACAGTTAAGTTTGTGAGTCTGTTGGCTAGAATACACTACACAACCTTTACCTAGTTTTTTGCCCCAATATGTAGTCTTAGAAAAGTGGGCGCTAGTTGCTGAGAGTCAGAGCAAGCCTGCAGATTTTTTTAGAAGTAGGAGTTGACAGGTTTCACAGAAAATCGCGTAGTGTATGATGGGCACAGCTTCTGAATTTTTTGCTTCAGACTATGATTCCATCCAGATATTTTCAGCTGATTTTAGGACACATATAGTGATGTATGACATGCCTTAGTTAGCTGACATAAGGCACCAATATACTTCAGGCTGGTGTGACGTCATTTAGAACAAAATTAGGCCATTGTATCTCACAGTTTGAGCACCATTTTTACACAGTTTGAAATGGTTAAAAAATGTTTAAAAACATGTCTCTACACTCCTACACTCTGTTGTGTGCCTGAACCTTGGAAAGTAAGTGACAACAGCCAGGATCATGTGCATACCTGGACCACTCATCCTGTATCAAATTCATGTTGAATTTTTATTTATTTATTTATTTATTTTTATTTACGCTTGACTCCACAACCATTGTCTTCACTCACTCCACCACAGTTATATTGAAAATCACTGGGCAAAACAGGCTTATTTTTATTCATAATCATTACAGCTTTGTGTGAATAAATATGTATGTGGCCACGGAAATGTATGTCACATACATATTTATGTAATGCATCTCAGCTCTTTATTATTTATTTTCTGCACTAAACCTGACATGACCTGGTCATCTGAGCATATACATATGCATCTCCATATTGTTCCTAATGATACTGTAGCTCCTCATCAAAATAACCTTACAAATCAACATGAAAGAAGAGCTCTGGCAAAACATATTACACCACTGTCATAAAAATGTATTAAAATTATAAACTAATAAAATTAACTAACCTAACTAAAGTCATGTTCGTGGATTTTAAAAACGAAAAAAGATACAGTGGTCCCAATATGCGATCAGACACCTAAGCCACATCTTAAAAATATATGAATGTTTTTCAATAAAGTAAATATCAAACTAAGTGGTATTTATTTTAAAGAAAGATAGCACAAGCACACTTTTCAAGCTAACAATCTCACAAAAAGACTCTTGTTAGGTTTCAAAAAAATATTATTAAATAATAGATATACTGTTCACAATTTGGACAACTTGATGGAAACTGACATCTATAAAAAACTACAATGAGACCAGTTGCTTAAAAGCAAATGCATAATTGACTAAGTAAAATTTGCGTGCAGATGTCATGTTTGATATTATTTTTCTTATCTGTGTATGAAATTCATAAATGTTTAAGCATGACTTAAGCGTACAAATACTTTTTGGGACCTCAGTATTTTATAAAGGCATTAACATCCCGATAGGCTTTTTATGATGTCATTTACACAGTGTGCATGTGTGTGTTCGTGCGTGAACGCACGATTATGCACATCTTATAGGACCCACCTCTTTCAGGCAGCCCATGAAATTATTGCTGACGGGAGATCCAGGCAGGTCGGCAGTGCTGGGACTTCCCCCCACATAGAAGAAATCATCTGAGCCCAGCATAGTGTAATCCTCCTGAGTGTATCCTGTGGTGGTCAATATACCATCCACCGATATAGTCACCTGTTAAATGATGACAATATAGAAAGACAACAAATTAGTAACTTATTTGAAGACATGCTTTTAACCTGAGTGATAACCTTATTTTTATTTTTTGTTATGGTCTATCTTGTTCAGATTTGCCCCTATTTCGGGTCGCTTACTTCTTACACTCTGGACCATTGGTCTGGATAAGATTTATTGGTGGTAGTTTAGTATAGGTTCACGGGACAGGTAAAGAAAATATTGCTGATGAATATTTTCTTCATCTTTGATGGGTTAAGAAAATGAATTCTCGTCTGGTTTGGAATATTACTAATTGGGGTTAGTAAATGTTAAAAGCAAGGACAAATTATTTGTACTTGTTTTAGTTTTGGGGGATACGCTACTTAGTCACACGCTCACTCATACACATAAACAGACATTCAGACACATACTTGAACATGCATGCATTAAAGGAAGGCATTAACCACTGGGAAAATCAAATGTTTTATCCTTTTTTCAAAAGGTCATACTGATAAACATGAGAAGGATTGATGATTCATTGGTTCAATGAAAAGGGGAGGAGCAAAGCCACAACAGCCAATCAGCAAGCACCCATTCAGAATTAAAAAAAAGAAGCAGGAAGACCATGCAACAGGACACACGGCACAGAAAACAACATGCGGTAGACACACACACAAGGGATTTGGGTGGAAGCGGAGTGATAAATTGAATGTAGTGTTAGTCGCAGTGATATATGAGGCTGAATGAGATGGTGGAGATGTGAACATGCTATGAGTGGTGTGGAGGTATCAACTGCCAGAGTTCCCAGAGTTCTTAGGTTTCTCTTGTGTGTTTGTTTATTTCCGGGAGGCTGTGCAAGGTGGAAATTTCCCCTGTGGACATTCTTGGAAATCCTCTGTCAGTTATTGCCGACAGTCCTCGCAAAAAATGTGGAGGCTTGGTGTGGGGAGAAAAAACACTTTACTAGTTACTGTGAGAGTCCCAGTGAGGATGTGAATCTCTACGTAACGTTAACGTGAGGACGTAAAAGCCAGCCTGATAAACCAAAAACCAATAAGAAACAAAACTGTAAAAGAAGGGAAGGAAGTTTGAGAGGGAGGGAGAAAGGTGGGGGGTCGGGTAAAGGGGGGAAATGTGAAAAGTCCTGGTAATACAAACCCATTTCCTCATTTTTTGAAAAGAGTGTCTAGAATGAAACTCAAAGAAAAAGAAAGAAAGGGAGAGGGACACACGGCAAACCAAAAAAGGACAATAAGAATGATATCTACCAGACAATGTAGTTTGTTTACCATAGCGTGTCCAATGCCTGAGTGCTTTCAGGAAGAAGGGGGAAGAAAGGAAATCAAAACAATAGTGAACAGAACGGTTGTTAATAAATGGACGAAATTAAAAGAGAAAGAAATTAATGATGAAGATTCAGGGTGTTAGTAGATTAGTTTGGTTAGAAACAGATTAGTAATAAAAATGATCACATGAATGAATAGTGTTAGTCCCAAAAACTGTTTCTTCCCAAGATGTGAGAAACAGGAAGGGAAATACAGATTAAATAGGAAGAGTACAGTATAATGAGAGCATAGGCGTTATTTATAGTGGGGACATGTGGCCAACAGAGATGGGTCACGACGGTTGACTATATGGCTAGTCGTCCAACAACCCACTAGACAATTAGTGATTGTTTATTGTTTAAGATTGTTGACTAGTTTTAGATTTTAGCGGTGTTTTAATTAGGATGCTGATGGTGTGCTGTCCTTAGCCTGCTATACGTTTAGCATGATAAAAGCCTTTTAGACAAGTTGCATCTTAAAAGCACCACTCTACACCTTTAGTCTTGCATGCAATTGCATCATGTAGTTTGTGACCATTACACCATGACTGTCAAGTTAAAAATGCATCTCGAAACTAGCTAGTCAATTTTGAAAATTTTGTTTTATTGCTGCTTACTAAACATTCCAGGAAAATCATAACATACATAAATTGGAACATTAGCAGAAGAAGTAGAGATACCGAAAAAGAGGTATCAAGATATCAGAGCTTATCAAAGTAAATATGTAGCAAGTTCATTTAAGTTCTCAAAGTGTTCAGGAAGAATGACTGCTCCTTCAAAAACACAGCAACTCTGTATGCTTTTTAAATCGTTTAAAAGACATTCCTAACCATAATGTTATTGTTTTTATTTCATTTTCTACTTATGAAAATACTTTTGTAAAATAGGTAGGTACATTAGTAATTTTTTATTCATTCAATCAATTTATTTTTTAAAAGTCATGAAGGAAATAAAATGCAAATTCCACCATAGAGCACTTGGAGTCTTAAAATGTTTTATTTTTGAAGAAGGTAATAATACCAGCAAATGTTTTCCATTATAATTACTGTTACCAAGTATTACCAAGTATTTGTTGGCATCAGTGAGGTGTATTTATTTATTTTATTTTATTTTATTTTTTAATCAGTAACAGGTCATTTTACATTATAAATGATATTCATGAGCTAATGCTTCACTTTTTTATGTCACAACCAGAATATCTGCGCTCCCGACTCAACTATACCCACCAGTTTTTAAAACAGCAATGCCCATGAATCAGAGAAAGAGAAAGACAGCGAGCGAGCGAGAGAGAGAGAGAGAGAGAGAGAGAGAGAGCGCTCCTTCAGTCTGTCAGCTCATACACTAGTCTGAAAACATCCCATGAGGGTTGTGTTATATCTTTTACCAGTCTGAACAAAGTAGTGAAAAAAAAAACACTTACTTGTCAAGCCCTCATCATATTTTCACTCCATATAAATCTCTCTCACCTGCCAGTGAAGTTTAAGGTCAGCCAAACAAATCAAGCATGATCTCACTGAAGACTCAAACCCAATCACGAAACATACAGCTGGCCAGCAGATACAAACCCCTCTTACTGATGGTAATTTATCAAGGGCTTCTTGTACAAGAGAACACTTGGGGCCTCATTTATAAAACCCACATACTATCCAATATCATCCTAATTTCTATGGATCTCATTTCATTTAGATTTAGATTTCAAATGGGAAAACTTATCTAACAATTTTAATTTATTAAAAATGTTAAATGTTAACAATAATTCTAAGATTTTTATAAGCACATTTAATACCCTAATTACTATTTTTTCATTAGTCATTAAGTTAACATGCAATGTTCAGTCTAAAATGCTACTGCCACACTGTAAAGCATGTTATGACTATGTTCAAACATTTTAAGAGCAAGGAGAAGAACGATTTTTGAGTAATATTTTAAGA
>JAFVLL020022701.1:0-20012 GCA_021397915.2 Tor tambroides
ATTTATTTAGTAGGCATCACTGAGATGAATGTTGTGAATGACGTGATGACGTCGCGCCCGCGCTCAGGTGGAGCCATTCAGCGGCCGCGTGCGCGTGTGCACGAGGAGCGTGCGGGAGCGCGCCGTGTTGACGGACGCGAGTGACTGGAGAGGAGGCAACATGTCCACCGCCGCCGCCGCGCAGCTGAACAACAATGAAGAACCGGGACTCAACGGTAAACCCCCGTAGGGAAACCTCGTGAGGGATCCTAATGTTGCTTTAAAACTGTTGTCTGTGCGGCTTGTATTTTCTCTGGAGCTTTAAAACGCTGTTATGCAACATCTATTGTCTCACTTCGCTCAATGGCTGGAATTTCCTCCTCGCTCGTAGGGGAGGGGTGAAAGGGCGGGAGCGTAGGATGGCGTCATAACGCGAGAGCCAATGAGATTGAATGAGCGGGAGTCGCGCTGGCGTTGCATGGGAACCCAGAATGATTGATGGAACATAAACCAATTGTTAGTTGTAGATTAAGTTCGAGCGCCGTGGAGGCGGGGCTACGCTGATATCAAAACAAGGAGAAGAGGGTATCTGAGAAAAATGGAGGCGGGGGGCGTGTAAATAAATAAAGAAGCTGAATTCATTGCGATTTAATTTGGCTGGGTATTGCCCCCCCCTTCGTATGTGTTAATATATTGATTAAATTATCTTAAAAATAAAATCTTACTAATTCGTTTCTTTTATCACAGTAATTCCACAGTTAAGTGGATACAGAGGTTCATTTGAAATAATTTCACTACTTAAATGAATTTTGTCAATGTTCTGTCCTGAAAGCAGCGATTTATTAAGAAATTTTCCATTTTTCCATCCATCTCTGTGTATTCAAACATGCTTTCATAGAAATATTGTTTTTGTTGGGAACATTTAATCAAGCTTTACTTTAAAATACAATTGAGGCCTGTGTTTGTCCAGCTTTGGTGAATCTATATATGCACTTACTTGTCACAGCGTTCATTTATTCAGCAGATATCATTGAATCACTTTGATTGTGGTTCGGGAACAATGAGCTATCAGAGCTTGTTTAGTAATCATTACTGCAACAGTTAAACTGTTTATTTGCATTATGTAACAGCTCTCTGGAAGCACTGGGCTCATAACATAGCACTGGGCTCATACATATTAGAACATAAAAAAAATCTTTAACCAGTCGGATGACTCCAAGCCTCAGCACCTTTTCTTCATTTTTCACTTTCCTTATGTACCTAAAGTGCAGAAAAGTTAAGTGCAAACCATGTTTCCTTTTTTGTGCTTCTTTTTCCTTCTTTTTAGAATAACACTATAAGGTTTGTAGTGCCATGTAGTTGCATCATCAAGAACCAAAATTAACTGTACTACTACTTTTAATTCTTGCACAAGCATTGTAGATTTTAATATAATGTAGTTGGATCTTCATATGCATTCATGCTTATTTCTGCAAATATCTTTAAAACGTATGAGCTTGCTCAGACAGAATTTGTGCAGATTTTTTGGATAAATCTGTGGCATTCTGAGCAATTAGTTTAAACCTGTTAAAAACTGAGAGTAGTATGCTCTTGGTTAGATGAAAGCATTTTCACATTATCTAAAAATATTTGATATGCAACGGGATGTGTAGCAGCTGTAGGTAACAGCATTTCCCTGCTGTCTGTGCGGATCTAGTTGCACTAGATGTAAAGTGATGTAATAAAGTAAATTAAGGTCTATTATCATGTGATTTATGACAGGTAACAGTATCTCTAAAGCCGTCTCAAATATTTCAAGAAGCCCCAAGAAGCAAGTCAGCATGATATAAAAGTGCTTTTATACCACTGATCTATAATAGAGAATTAGAGATATATAGATCAGTGTTTTATACTTTCTTTATACAGTACATGTTCATGATCTTGTTGTGCAAAATTTACCAGTTTAGTTTTGTTTTTATGACCTTATTTATGACAGTCATATTTTTCAGCCCATCTTCTCAAATCTCTTGTCATATAGAGAGACTTTTCACCATTCAATCAACTGATGGGTAAAATCAAGTCTCACCCAACAATCATTCTTCTTGAACATCCTGTTGCGCTTGACAATTCATCACATTACAGAAGTAAAATGAGTTGCAAATGCATTTTGGTGTTGACTAGATTCTGGTTTTGTTGCATATCAGATTTACATTCATCTGTTTAATAAAAAATGGCTAAAGTGTGTTGTCTACCTAGAAAGCATTTAAATATCCTATGATACCCAAAAATGCTGTCTAGATAGGCAACTCAGTAGGTTTTAGGATACAGTCTGTCTTTCAAATGATGCAAACTCACGAAAATGAGTCATCCTGTTTACTGGTTAGCGTTTAGTGAGGGTGAATAGTAGGTTTATGGGCGTCTGTGGCACACAGACGGATCTGGGTTACAGACACAACAGGGGGCTGGGAGAGGGTTTGATGTGCCAGAGATTACATAATCCCTCCCTCCGTCCTGTTCCGGTCCTGCAGTGAATTCCATCAGAGCTGCTCCAGGATCAGTGTGTTTAGTTGTGTAACTAGAGCTGGTGTGTTACCTCTGCATTCATTTGAATATTTTACCACATTGATGTAGTCGTTCACCACTTTTTTGGCCAGCTTGTTTCCTCCATGGGATAAAAAAAAAAGTAACGATTTTCATCTCACAATTCTTACTTTTTTCCAGAGTTACAAGATCGCAATTCTGACTTTCTGTCTCAGAATTCTGAGTTTACTGACCTTTTCTCAGAATTGACCCTTTGCAAAGCCACACCCCTCTTTGTTACTGTTTCTACGTCCAACAAGCCATGGCTCTCTCACGCTACACATCATGTTTCTCACACAGTGAAAATACATCGCAGAGCAAAGAGGAAACTGACAGCACACCAACAGACAAGACAGAGCAGGTTACTTTTGGTGTGACACTTTCAGTTTTCAAATGTGTTCATTTTTTAAGAAATGCAAACAATAAATGCCATTTTGTGGCTCTTTAATGTATTGTGACAGATCACTGTATTGCCTCAGTTCAAGCGGCACGTGAACCCATCACCTCTTCCTCTTTACTAGTTACAGCAGAAAAATAAACATGAATGAACATCAGAAGGTATTTTATTCAGCCGCGTAAAGACGTCAGTGCACACTAGGGCTGGGTTTTGCCACAAATTTCACAATTCGATTCGATTCTGACTCACAAGCTTTCAATTCGATTAAATTCAAAGTTTTTATAATTCTATTTCTACTCCAGTATATAAACATTTAAATGGTGGCTGTCATAAAAACATGATGGATTTATTCATAAATTAGCAAAATAAATGAAACATTGAAGAACAGTAAAAAATTATAATAAATGTTATATGGTGCATAAATTTAGCGAAATTCTCCTCTCTACAGTTCATTTTTTCTTGCTGACTAAAGAGTTTATGGTCACTGAATATGTTTTTTCTAAGGTTACCTGACATATTGTTTTCAAGCTGTTATACAGACGTCTTTCTGCGGTTGAAACACTGAGCGAATACATGAGACGGAATAAGGATTTGGGTATGTTGTACTGTTTCTTTTAACATACCTTGAGATGTTTGTTTATTTCCTGCTGAAACTGAGGAGATGATCAGTTCGTGTGCAGTTCATCTGCTGCTTCTCATGAACTGAGGTGCTACAGCGATCTGTCACTCCACATTAAATATCGCCAAAATAGTATTTATTGTTTGAATATTGTAATAAAATGGTAAGAATTTGAAATCTGAGACTTTGTTTCATATCAAAAAATAGCAAAACACAAAGCTTATTGCGATTTATTGGATGTGAGGTGCGCTACAGTGATTTCCTGAAAACGGACTGTAGACTAATCGATTCTTGGGATTTAAGAATCAATATTGTTTCATAAAAATGAGAATCGGTTAAAATCGAGAAATCAATATTTTTTTTTACCCAGCCCTAATACACACCATTTTTCAGGTTCAAGTCCACCGACGTTAATCTATTCTCCTGTCTGGTTTGTTTGTCGGACAAAATGGCAGATTCACCATTATGATTGGTCAGATTGCTGTCAATCAAACTCCCGGCGAAGGGACGATTCTGACTTCTTTTCTCAGAATTGTGAGATATAAACTCGCGATTGTGAGTTTTAGGTCCAATTCTGAGGGAAAAAAAGTCACACTTCTTTTGTGGATCAATATCTTACAATTCTGACTTTAGATGTCACATTTGCGAGAATATATCGTGCAATTCTGATTTTTTTCAACACACAATTGCAAGTTTATATCATGCAATTCTGAGGAAAAAAAAGTCAGAGCTGTGAGATAAAAAGTCACAATTACCTTTTATATTTTTTTATTCAGTGGCGGAAATGAGCTTCCATACCAAAACAAAATAGAGTTTTATATTTTTTTTTAAGCATGTGAGTGGTGCTTGCCTATGCAGAACTTGTCAAGGTGTTGCTAGTAGGATGTTTACTAGGTGATTAATCTAGTTGCCAGATTTGTCTGGGATCCCTCCTTCAATGCAATTCTGCAAGTCTTCTCCATTTTGTGGTGTTGTGATGCAGCGAGACAACGAATGCTCAGAGATGAAGAGCGGCTGGAATGCATTCTGCCATGGCAACATGCCATGTAACTGTGGGCAAATACAAGAGTTCAGTGTTGTGGGCTGCTGAAGGATTTTGCATAATAAGATGCGCTGATTTAAACAGGACTCTGGCTTATTAATGCTGCATGATTATGACAAATGTTGTTGATTATTTCCCTTGATAATGCAATGATGAGTACACATTTTAAATGACATTGTTTGTTTGGAACAACTGCAGAGACTCCCTAGCAACCGCATAGCAATGCCCTAGCAACATCCCATCACTCTGTCGTGTTATTAAAGCCTCATGGGACCTGTCTGTGGATCTTTCTGTGCTGCCTAGCAACAGTGAGTGTCAGTCAGGACACACGTGCGTCTCATGTTTGCACCGGGTCAACAGTGGATGTTTGTTCTCACAAGTCACATGTTCAGGCTCTTTCATCATTACTATGTCTGTAAAGACTAATGTTCTTTTTTTGTGTGTTTGAAGAGTGGAGAAGAGTCTCTGCATTTGCCGTCTAGTCGTAGCCAATATACTTTTGTATGTTTTAAATATCCTGTGCATAAAGCACTTCATTATTTATATCATGAGATTTTGACCAAGTGTATTAAACAACAAGAAAAACTAAGCGCCCATACAGCTACAATAAACGTTATAACCTGTAAGCTGATGAAAGCGTATAATGCGATGCACTTGCTGCCTCAGATACAGCCGTTCTAATGACGGACAAAACACTGATCTCTGTCATTCACTGCTCAAAAACTCCATTTGAGCTTGATTTTCATCAAATGTTAAGTGCAAGAAAAAATACTTTTTCCCTTTCTATCTTTTTTTTTTTTTTTTCAGCGCGTAGTGATGTGCCATGGGATTTTTTTATTTATCAAGAAATAAAATTTACGCCGCTGCCATACCCTATGGTTTTGTGAAACGCCGCCACTGTTCTGTGCTGATGTCAGTCCCACAATGAATGAGTCTGCCTAAAGAAAGAACTGAAAGCGCCTGCTCAGCTCCACACCGGTGGACACGTATGCTAAGAGACTGTCAAAAAACTCATTTACTGTGGCTTTCGCTGGATTAAAAATAAATAAATAAATAAAGAGAGTCCCCTTTAAACGACTGATGCATTAGTCTTGTGAAGCAGGAGCCAATGCTAATGATTGTTTGGGTTTTTTCAGGGTCCTGGGTGGAGCTGGAGATGAATGGAAACACTCAGCAGCAGAGCCCCAGCTTGCCCTCGCTGCTGGGGAACGGGAACCACGGCGAGTCCCAGGCTTCACAGGCCCTGGAGGCCGTGCAGGAGGAAGAGGAGGTCCTGACAGGAGGACTGGAGCACGTGCCTTCCTCCTCCTCTATCCATAATGGAGACATGGAGAAAATCCTACTGGACGCCCAGCACGAGTCCAGCCCCAGCAGCTCATCCTGCAACAGGCATGACAAATAGGCCACTCACAGCCCTTTATTCTCAGAAACTCCGCCCTTCAAATTAGAACACTCAAAATGATTGACGGGAAGAGGGTGTTTCTGATTGGCTAAAAGTGAATGGGCTACTCCCAGACCAGGGTTATTATAGATAAATAAGAACAATATATATATATATATAATTAAAAATATATATATTTAAGCAAGTTTCCAAGGCGACATTTCAGATTTTTTAGTTTAACTTGATGTACTAAAATAACTAAAACTGAAATAAAATAAATGAACTATATAGACATATAATGAAAAAAAACCTAATAAAATGACAAAAACACACAACAGAATTGCTAAAAACTTTCCCAAAAATTAAAATTGAAAATGAAAAATATTAAAATAAAAACTAATTTGAAATATTAATAAAAACTGTGTTATTGTAACTGATTCACTGCCCCAAATTTCAGTGTTATTTTAGTCTTATTATTTTGAATTTTGAATCTTTATTTCAATTTGAGTAATTTTTATGTTCTTTTTTTATTTTAATTAAATTTTCATTTTTTCCTAATTCTATATTTTTTTTATAATTATATTTATATAAAATATATAATTTAGTTTTTGTTTTTGTTAGGAATGTAGCTTTATTTTTTACTTTTGTTTAGTTTTAGTTATTTTAGTACTTCAGCACAAACGTATTTATTTCATTTAGCTGCCAGTGCAACATTTATCATTTTTGTTTCAATTTCATTTAAAGTTTTTCATCTAATGTTTATCATTTCTTTTATTTCAGCTTTATTTTCAAATGACCAAAAACAGTTTGTAATAATTTTATTTTTATTTAACAATAACAATAGATATTTTTAGTGATATCAGTTAGGTAGTAATGGTACTTTATTTGTAGTATTAAAAATCTAGTAGATACCATATAAACTTTTTTATTGTCCCTGAGGTCCACTTACTTGTATAACATTAACCAATGTTTCATGCACCAAAAATTTCATATTTAAACAACAAGCGCTAAAGTTGAAGCTTTATGTATTTAACCATTCTCATGACACTGTTGTGGTTTTCATGTATGCTCAGTTCATGAAATACATTCCTTCTGACCTGATTTCTGCAGCATTATTTATCATAAATGACTGAGGAAGACTGAATATGATAGTAAATTCATAGATTCAAATTCAATTCATCCACAGAGGCTCATCTTAGAGAGGAGGCGTCTGTGGGAAGCGCTGCTTTGATTTAGCAGTTCTATTCTTGCGTCTACAGCTCTCAGTAAAGTCTAATTCACTCCTTACATGATTCAGGCATCTGTTGTTCATCTTGTTTTCTGCAATCTGTATTTTACATTTCTCTGATGGGTTTACAGCCCACCACGACCACACAGTCCTGACCAGGATGAGGGGCAGATCACGTTTGATGTGGAGATGCCCAGCGAGAGAGACTGTCAGGTAAGAGCAGCACACAGTATATGAGTCTACAATAATCTACAATCATTATTGAGCTACTTAAGCACACTTTAATGAGTGCCATTTGTCAAACATGCTGGTCTTTTCTCATCTCTTTCAGTCAGAAGATGATAGTCTGGAGAAGGACAAAGAGGATGATATCCTCACGAATAAAGGAGAGAGTTGGGTGGCAGATTGGTCTAGTCGACCAGAGAACATTCCCCCGAAGTAAGAGCCTATGTCCAAATAAAACAATTTTGTGTGTTCATAATTTTCCACATGAAAAAATTATTAATTCCTAAACAAATGCAATATACCAAATTCATCAAATATTCTGTTCTCGGAAAAGCTGATAAATTTAATTACAATGTAAATTTATATACATTATATATAATTTTATTGTATTATATTGATTTTTTTTATTTGTGTTAAAATATTTTACTTTGTTTTAAAAGATGTTTAACATTCATTTTTATTTATTTAATTTATTAAAATTTATTACATTTTTTATTTAATATTTTAAAATAATTTTTATTAAAATATTTTATTTTTATTGATTTCAAAATGTCTATTTTATTTATTTAAAAAAAAAAATTGTATTTATTTGATTTGATTTTAAACCCTCAGTGAAATACCAAACTCACAACAGAACTATTCTGCAATTTAAACAGTTTTTGATACAAAGTTCAATTGGATATCAGTATGATCCTCTTTGACCGTTCGCAGGGAATTCCACTTCCGCCACCCAAAGCGTTCTGGATCGGTGTCTCTGAGCATGAGAAAGACAGGTGCAATGAAGAAAGGTGGCGTGTTCTCCGCCGAGTTTCTCAAAGTGTTCATGCCCTCGCTGCTGCTCACCCACATTCTGGCTCTGGGACTGGGGTGAGTGTCAGCACACACACACACACACACACACACACACGCACAAAGACCTAAACCAGCTCTACCTATCAAGATCTAATCAAGAGGCTGTTACTTTTTTGTTGTCTTAATATTTGAATGCCTATTGCATTAAAATGATTTGTAAATAATTGTATTCTTACTGATACTGACATTATCTTGGAGGGTTTTCACTGCAAAAACGCTACAAAATGGGAATATATTTTTTAAGAAAAGATGCTGCAAATCCAGTTATTTTGGACAGCAATATTAAGAAAAAAATTAATTCTTTTGCCAAGTAATATAGTTAATTCATCCAGCATTTAGAGTTGCATTGCAAATATGTATAAATAAAGATACAAGAATATAACTAAATATACTAAATCTATGTCCTTTTTTAGGGTCTACATTGGGAAGAGGTTGAGTACACCCTCCACCAGCTCATTTTAAACCTGAACAGACCCCAGTGCCTGGACGCCCCATCATGAGCAGCGGTGGCAAAGCAGTGGCCAATCGTGTGATGATTCCTCTCTCTATCTTTCTCTCATTCTCTCCCCCTCTCTGTCTTTCTCTTTATTGTTTCTTTAACCTACGGCCCTGGTTTCCCATCACACCCTCAGCTGGGAGACATTCTGCTTGTTGACCTTTGGCTGTGTTGCATTTTCTTGCCCTCTAACGCTGTGGCTTACTGACATGTTTTAGATGTTTTTATTTGGACATGTAGTGAATTATTCACTGACGTTTCTTTTTCATGACACGCTACTATACATGTTAGAGCCTCACTACATCCACGGCCGTAATGCGCTTTTATTTCTGCATGTCGCACTTCATATGCAACAGAGTCTGGATGTGGCCTGGGATATCTTGGGAGTATGTTGACTCTTAATAAGAAATTTTGTCTGTTCAAAACAGGGTTGTGAGATGATTTTGCTCATTATGTTGCGCAATTGAATTCATTCACTTCACTTCTTGTGTGACAGCATCAGAAATGCATGTTAGAGTCATTTCAATTACTTTTATAGGAGAACGACGACTGTTTAAAGACAGACCAAGTCATTCTTTAAGTATGTCAGTGCACTCGCTGCGTTGCGTTGGACTGTTATGACAATTATTTTGAGACTTATTTTGCATAGAATGTAAATCTTTAGAGGTTCCTCACAGTTCTGTTTTAGGCCCTTTTCTGTTTGCTCTTCACTTCTGTAAAGATCCAATATTAAAGGCACAGAACTGAAGCATCACCTTTTAGCAGCTTCATAGTATGAAAATATAGAAGAAAATCACAAATTTACATTAACAATACATGTTTTTCTAATCGAAAGACCATAAGCTAAAGAGATCAGCATGGACGTACATCTGTTTAAGAGCCAAACTGGTCGGGTTAGTTGTTTTTTGAGTTACTAGGGAAGCTACACACACAAACTCACACACTCTGGTTTGCCTTGATGCATATCCTGCTTGCAGCAGTTTCTGACTGTGTATCTTAGTGCCAAAGGGTTTCCACCGCCAACCCAACATGAGTCGCTTGCACCTCTCGTAGACTCGGTCTGGTTTGAGTGGATTATTTATCCTGTCAGTCACTGTTTGACAACACCTTACAAAGGCCTTTGGTTTTACTGTGAACACCCTGTAGATATTAGGCATAGTGTTGCTATAGTTGTGTATTATACGCTGTTGTACGTACTTTTGTCAAAGCAACAGATCCGCACTCCGTGTACATATTTATATGCAATGTGGTGTAGTCTTACAGATAAAACTACTCATTTAGAAGACTTTAACAGGTTTACACTTGCTGATTTACAGATGAAATTTGTCACGAACATGTCCAGGTCATATTTCATCCCATTTGATTGAATTTATTTTCATTTATAAAGATTTAAGCCAGGTTTTAAAAGCATTAACAGATCTGAGGCAATATTTTCATGACAATTAAGCAAATTTTCCCCATCTTCTCATTACCATGATTTAAAAAATTATTTACATTTTAACATATTATATGTATAATTTTATTATATATATATATATATATATATATATAATTATTATTATTTAATTCTTTTTTTTTTTTTCTTTCTTTTTACTTTTGATTTATGGGTAAAAGGTAACCTGGAAATTTTCTTGACAAGTTTTATAATTCACCCTCATAGTATCTAGTAACGCTTCTTCTAAGCAAAGTGTTTTATACAAAAAACTAGCAGTTAAGTAGTCCAGCAAGAGTTTTGCTACCCAAACCAGTTAACAGGTCACCCCTTGCATTAAGGCCGTCTGTGTCGTTGTGCCACACTTTACTTCTTTACTCTGTTTTCATGCTGTTTTTTCTCACTCAGAGGGGGAGTAGAAATACAAGAGGCCAATTTAGTGTCACTTCAACTGTGCCTCGACTTTTGTTTGCACCTTTTCTGAGCCCCATTGCATGCGTGTGTTCAGAGAATTCACATCAGGACGCGACGGAGGTGAAGTTTTCCCCTGCGTGGGGCGGAATGAGAACTGTGAATGGAATAGCTGTAGCTCATGTCAGATATGATAAACTAGCCCTGCCCGGAGTGTTTCGGGTGGGATCACCATACGCACATTTCTTTCTCTGTTATATCTCTCTTTTGTTGTTTTGAGTTTTTGCTTTAATCATGAGCGTGGATAATGGAGGGTGGGGCCCTCGTGATTGACAGCTCCACCATGTGTTTCGTTTGAAGTGATGAAGCAGTGAACATGTAGTTTCTTGTGTTTCGCTGGTATTGGAGGAAAAGTGAACTGATAATAAAATATAACCTGACATTCATCTTTTATTTTGTTGTCATTCCATTGTCGAACGCTCCTCATGTGTTTTGCTTTTGCCATGTGACAAGTTAGGAAGTTATATGAAACCCATCCTTTTTGTTTGACTTCCCTATTATATTCATCCCTTAAATATTCTTGCGTTAATATGCATGTAGAACCGAACAAATGTAGATTAAAACTACGGTACAGTTAGTTTGGTGCTGTATGGCAAGGATTCACAAACTTTTTTGTCAGCCGAACCCCTTAGACCTAAATATTTGATTTTAAGATAATATTTCAATAATTTAGCAACACATTTGAATGTTTAGAATTCTTTATGTTGGTAAATGTTCACATGAAATACAGGTAAACAAAAAAAACTGTTTTAGTATTTTCTTTTTATTTTAACATTAATTTTACATTCTTATGATTTAATAATCATTTGTATTTCATCAATTCACAAAGTTCCTGCAGCTTTAGCACAAACCCCAGTTTGGAAAAACCTGCTGTATGGCATAAAATAGAGAGTGCTTTAGTTAACCAGCAATTGTTGACAGTCTCAAAATTATACAATTTTCATGTCCAAAGTCCAAATCCTAACCAAATTATAGGGAAATGATTATTATTTGAAATGCTGCCCTTTTTCTTAAAATTGTGATTTCTGTAGTTCAAACAGTAGTGCATGGTGCTAATGAAGTAAAAGTCATGGGTTGGATTCCCAGGGAATGCATGAACTAATAAAATGTATTCCTTAAATGCAATGTATGAAAGCATTTGCCAAATGCATTAATATAAATGACCAATAAGAAACACAATTTTACAAACAATATTTTCCCCTTCTTGGTCCAGTGCTCCTGTTGGTTTAATTTCCGCCGGCCGAACTCAATTTTCCTTCTCTCAGCAACTTTCAGTTCACAGTTTTGGAGAGCATGTTGCTAAAAGCCTTTTGTAATGCCAAACCATTGGCATGTAACAGATCAACAAATTTGACTCCAAGTGGAAAATACGAGCTGTATCTTTGTAACACTTTGACGTATTGGCGTAAAACTTGCTACGTATGATTGCCAAAATACCTTGATACATACAAGATCGGTCACTGATGAACAATTCCTTGAGTTTCACCCTAATAGATTTTTAGCATCATTTTTGATTACTGTTCCACTTCCACCTGCTCAATTTGTCCAATTTATCACATCATATTCACATCATGTTCAGATCCTCATGAAAGTCACTAAATGAATGTTAGGTGTTCAGTACAGTTTTCCAAAAATATGTTAAGTTGTTTACGAAGCCACCAAATGGCAAATGAGATCGGAAATTTTGTGCTGACTATACACCTTATTATGTTGGAGGGTGTTATCTGTTATTTTTCTGTGCAAACCTGGGGCCTGTACCATGAAGCCGGATTAGCTGGCTAGCCAGGTAAGTTTCAGTTTAGTTTGCGCCAACTCTGGGTTTTAGGTACCATGAAAATGGTTTGGCTTTTAGCAGTGTTCATCGCCATAGTAACGTACGCTCCACAGCTAACCTGCTCCGGGGCAGGTTATGTTCTGGTTTAGAGATCTCAAACCGAAATTTGACCAATCAGCTTCAAGCAAAATGACACGTCTGACGCAATGAAGCCACTCCTCCAGTTTGTCTTACTCCAAATTAAAGGACGCTACATAGTCAAACATTTTTAAAGATAAAATCATCTGATTTTTAGAGACGATTATTTTTTATAATTATTTTATATTATTTATAATTATTATACCCTTAATCCATTACACAAGCCAGCTTATTTCAATAGTAATTATTAAGCTTTTATTTAAAATCAATGTAAACATATAGATAATATAGATAATATGCAATATAAATAAGTTTTAGAATCAATAGCTTTAAACATTACATATGAGCTTAGATTTTTAAGTGTTTTTATACCTGCACATATTATCAACTCTATAAACTAACTTTACAACTTATATGGTAAGATGTTTTCCTCTTTCATTGATAGATCGTTTCATCTTGCTGTGTAAATGTGTTTAAATTCTTCATATTGTTCAATCTTTTAATCTTTGGTAGTAAATTGCACTGACTCTCTCACAAGAAGTGAATCACAGTTTCAAGGCATGTGATTGGCTGCTAATTACTGATGTCACACATTCATGTGCATGCGCTCCATTAACTCAGGATCAAGCCTGAGTTGACAGAGAAAGTTGATGATCAGCTTCATGGTACCAACAAAGCCGGATTGGACTGGTTTGGTTTTGTCAACTCAAAACTAATCCTGTAACCCTGAGTTTGTTCAGCCACCATCATGGTACAGGCCCCTGGTCTGTTGTGCTTATTTACATTGACTGTTATCATGTTATTTCAATATATTATCATAATTATAAAGTTTTTTAGTGTAAATTGTTTTACTGTTTACTGTACTTTATTTTTCTATTTATTTACCTATAACGAATGATGAATCAGAAGTCTCTCACATTCAAAAAAAAAAAAAAAAAATTCCACGTTGCAAAATAATATAATGCCCTAATATTTAAATGCAAGTCAAATGCTATTGAGTTTCAAATTTGAAAGTCAACTCTTGGCCTTTGAATACTTTTTCTATATCCAACACTAGGGGTGCTGTGACTAAACCAATCAAATCAACTCAACCTTGCAACGGATGTGCTGTTGTTGTTTGTCCCTCTCATTCCTTATTTTGTATCATGCAATTCTTAATTAATCTATGGCAAAACCATTCTAGAATTTCCATTCATCTTAAATTCATATTTATCCATGTCTGAAGGTAAGATAGTGCCACCATCATGCAAGTTCTCGGTGTAAAGGTGCACGAGTGTGTGTTTGATGGAATAAGTCACGTACAGGCAGTGGGTGTGTGAACTGTGAATGCATGTGATTGCTGAGCACTGTGAATGTGGGGTGTTGTGTTTTTTATTTGGTAAAAAGTCTCCACAGGCAGGCAAGCATGTGACCTGCGCTCTGATGGTGGTCTCTCCTGTCCAGATGCATGTTACAGGTACAAAAAACCGCATGGTACGGGATACGCTTTTATTCTGTTATGTGCAAACTTTAAATATGGAAAGCTAACAAATGCTTCAGTAACAGATAAAAGCCAAATGTTGTTTTGTTTAAAGGGAAAGTGCAACCAAAAATCTGACGCTCACCCTTGTGATGTTCAGACCTGTTTGACTTACTTTCTTCTGTGAAACACTAAAGTCTTCATGAAGCTGATTACTATTATAAAAAAAAAAACCGATGTATGCACTTTGCACTACTTTTATCCTTTTCTGAGCTTGCCAGTACACCTTAAATGCAATGTATAAAAAGTATGAACATCTTTTGTATTTCAGAGAAGAAACAAAATCAAATGGTTTGGATGAAATTATGAGTTTTTTTCTCTCTCTCTCTCTCTCTCTCAGTATGTTTGGGTGCACTGTCCCTTTAAGAGCTCACTCAAACTGGTTGAGTTTTTAAAGATGATTTGTGATGTTCATATTTCATTTCATGATGGAACCAACAGGTACTTCAAGCAGATTTCTGTCTGTTCAAAGAATGTGAAGCGGTTTGGTTTTAATCTTACTTTTTATTTTACATTTATGATTCATTATTGTCTTATTTTTATGATTCTTTTATGCCACTGCCAAAAGAAAAACCTCTTCCCCCATGTTTCCTTCACTTGCCTTAATTACTGCATGCTGAACTTTTATTTGGTTTGTTTGGATGGTTGGTTGAAACAAAACCAGCTTTGGTTGTCATAAGTCGATAGATATACTAATAGATTTAGTAACATTTAGATCACAACGTAAACCTGTATCTGTTGATTTGGTTTAGTTTAAAAAGCTAAAAGTCTTTTTTGTGTGTGATTACAGTGATTTCTAATTCATGTGGTCTGAACTGTTTAAATCTCGTTCATAGGTGGACATTGAGCTGTTAGCTTTCTTTTGCCAAAGCATTTTTAGCCGACCTTTGTAGAATTTGAACTGACTGATTCACGATACTTGTGTAAATCATGTCTGGTGTTTTGTTTGCATTAAAAGTAGATAAATGATGAACATATTTTTATGTTGTTTCTGAATGTGTTTATATTTCCAATGCCCAGCGTTGGGCAGTAACTAGTTACTAGTGACTTAGTTACTGTAATAATATTACTTTTTGCAGTAACTAGTAGTGTAACTAATTACTAATAATAATATTTCAGTAATAATATTACAGTTACCATCCATAAAACAGCTTAGTTAGTTACTTTTGATGCCTCAACCCCGCTGATTTAAAATCCAACAATCAAATAATTCCTAGATTTATTTTCATCATTTTCATGACTCACACATGCATGCGATGTCCCCAGAGCAGCAGGCAAGCTTGGAATATGGAAAAGCTTGGTTTATGAATACCCATGATTAATTGTTAACCTTGGGTAAATTATGAGCAGTGAGAAACGTGAAGCAAAATTATTATTAAATTAAATATTTTTGTTGTATAAATTCTACTGGATAAACTGAAATTTAAACTAGAGTTGCATACTTGAACGGTACAAGAAGTGTGCTATTCTAAATATAGTCAGCGATAATTAGCACATTACTGCCTCCTAATGGCTAAAAAGCCAAATTGATGGTAAACATGAAACACTGAAGTGGCAGTATAGCATCAGGAGCCACGGATGAAGAAGAACATTGTGATTTTATATCTTCATAAAACTAGGAAGAGCAAATGGAGGTTTTATTTTTTTAATTGCAGTGTAAAACATGCTGTAGTTTGTGTAGCTGCATTCTGGAGTTGATTTCAGCTCCTTTTCATAATCACATTGTCTTTGTTATACCTTTCAACAATGTGAGATGCTTCCCAATAGTTTGTACACTCATTTTTGTGCAGCAAATTGGTCACATTAATAAAGAACGATTAGCCATGCGCTGAGAACCGAACCATGAAATACCAAATTATCTCACACAAGAGTGGGATCCATTGTGTTGGCGGTGGTCTTCATTTATGGGAGACAGGCGTAGAGGACAAGCCTACCCAGTAACCCACGGCAACCATAGAAACTCAGTGGGAGGAGCCTGTGGGCTTCCATTCACGTGATTGGCTACTGGCAGGTGTTCTGAGGTTGCATATGCTGAAGTGGAGGGGTTGTGTGTAATTTACATGTGTGTGCACAAAACTATAGGAGAAATCTAATGCTTAATTAATTATTTGTAACCATGTTCCCATTATATTATCATTTCCTCCATAATATTTAAGTATGAAAATGCAAGAGAAATCCTTTTGCAGTTTTAAAAGTGCATCTTCATTGATAAGGCCTGAAACATTTTAGTGACACTAAAATGTCCACTATTTATTTACGTCAATGCTTAAGTCATACATAAAATTTAATAAAGACACAATCAATTATATAATCCTCATCAGTAGTACAAATAAATAGTATTATCAGTCCTAAATGACTATATTATATTGTTATCTTGTTTCAGTAAGTGGTGTTTTTCTGGAAACACCAGCCACTTAAGAAAGAAAGAAAAAAAGAAAAAGAAAGCAGGTAGTCTAACCATAATGACTAATGGAAAACAATAAATCAACACAACACATTTCCTAAAACGTGATTTTATTTAAGAGAATAAAATCATTAATGATAGATTAATTAAATTAATAAAGAATTAATTTAATTTTTTTTATTATTAAGGATAAATCAGGCCAGGAGTCATTTCTAAGTTTGAGGAAATGTTGAGATGTTGAAATTTGATTTGATTTGAGTTTTAATTGAACTGAATTAAATAAATAAATCTATCTGCTGTAACTATGTAACTGTTGTTGTTGCTTTTTTTGTGCTTAGCCAAAATAATTTTGTAATTCTATAAAAATGCATAGAAAATAGACATCTTGTCCTGTGTGTGTGTGTGTGTGTATATGTGTGTGTGTGGGGATCAGGGTGGGGTGTTGCGCATGCACTGTGGCTTTGGCCGTGTAAATCTCCATCAGTGTCTGTCTGGAGCGTCCTGCCGCTGCGCCGGAACAAGAGAGAAGAGCCCGTCACCTGAAACATTTCATCGTCCACCTTGAGAATCTCTGCAGGATTGTCTGGAAACCTTCTTCCATCCCGTCCGGGTTGTTTTGTGCCGACGGCGGCGGGTGTCATTGAGCTGCGGGGCGTCGCTTCTCCAAACGCGCATCGGGAACCATTACGCGTGCGGATCTCCAGCCATCAGCGTAGAGATGTCCGGATACCAGGGCAAGAAGAACATCCCTCGCATCACTGTGAGTACAAATCGACATGAACGATGGGCTGAAAACGCGCGGTTAAAGCAGCAAAAATCTGAGGTGATGAAATGACAGCGACTCCAGAGGAATATTCATATAATGGCATTTCAACGATGAAACGATCAAGTTATATGCAGTTGGGTTTTGTGGCTTTATAGTGGTCCAGTTATGTCAATGCCATTACATCAGATGTTAGATTAGTGTCACCTCTGGTTTCTATGTATGATGTGCTCAGGCCCACTTTCGGATGTGTTTCTTTGTGGGTCACCTATTGGAGCACTATAGGTCACACTGGATTCATTTGTTATCTTGTGGAAAGCTATCAAGCATGCATGCATTATAAAACAGGCCTCATTTAAACAGAATGATGTATTGTAACCATAACCTGCCCACTTTAATTGCAATATTATAATTCATTGCATTTAATTCTTCAGTCTAATACTGCTGCAGTGTTATGTTCAGAATCTAAATGAATGGGGCATCTTTGTGACTGGTGGTTTGCATGTACATACGGTGCATTTTCTTTTATTTAAAAACAACTGTATGTGAAGCTGTTAAATGTGCATGCATTATTTTAAGATCCTAGGATTACTGTATACCGTAATGAGTAGCCTTAAATAAAATAACATAATTCTTAGCCATTCTTATCTTATCTCCAGTGAATATGAAGCAATGCATCTTTGCAGTTCCTTGGAAACCTCTGTGAAGTATGGTTTTGCATGCACGGGAAACATTCACAATAAGTATGTTTCAGTTTATTTCAAAACAACTTCACTGAAAGCTGTTAAACATGCATGCATTATTTTAAGATCCTGTGAATATACCATAATGCATAGGATTTTTTTTATTTAAGGCTATCAGTTTTTGAAAGATATCTTATCTCTAGTGAATATGAAGCAATGCATCATTGCAGTTCTTTAGAAATCTTTGTAAATGTGGTTATGCATGCATCAAAACATTCACCATCATAAGTAGGCCTGTGTTTCATTTTATTTATAAACAAGCTAAGCATGCATGCATTATTTTAAGATCCTAGGAATATACTGTGACGCATAGCCTCAAATATATTTTTTAAGCTATTCTTACAAGATATGTATCTTATCTCCAATGAATATGAAGCAATTCATCATTGCAGTTCTTTGGAAATCTTTGTGAATTATGGTTTTTTTATGCACTGAAAACATTCAAAATGTCATTTTATTGAAAAACTAGCTTATGGGAAGCATGCATGCATCCTTTGGGATATATTATAACCTCAAATAAAATAGACTCAAATCAAACCAAACATTATTCACTATTCCAACAGAACCTGTTTCAGATTTGGTAGCAGGAATGTATCTTACAAGATATATCACCAGCCATGCATCAACAACATTCGCCTTCAAAAGTGCATTTCATTAATGTAAAAAGCAGCTTCAGTTTAGCTGCCAGTACAATGGCCTCCGCACCCACCCCCACTGTGAGCCGGAGCTGGTTTGATAGCCATGCTAAATGCAGAGAACCGTCTCCAGAGGAACTGAATGAAAATCCTCTTTTGAAAAGTAGGTCAGTGAATGTAAAGTGTATGTCATGGTATGTGGTGATACATGCCTGTAAAATGTCTTCAGTCCATCAGTGACCTTTATAGTCCAAAGACAGTGTGCACTGCATTGATATTCACTGGGACTGTTTTAGAGGTGGTGCTGATCAGTTAGCGGAGGCCTGTAGGAACGGGCAAATCTGGGACAGGAGGGAGAAAGATGAAAACTCTGCCTTTGCCGTTAGATCTTGCCTTTAGCTCTTGGACGTCAGCTAAGCTTCAGCCATCTTAAGGGATGGCGATAAGACTACCAGTGGGTGGCAAACACCGATACTGTACTGCACGCTCAAACACTTAAAGGAATAGTTCATGTTATGTCATTGTTCTAAACCTGCATGCAGTAAAACACAGGAGAGTGTTTGAATATTCATGCAGCTGTTTTGTATACAAGGACATTGTCTGTCAAGCTCCAAAATATATCATGTAACTAGTCCATAAGACTTATATACTATATATTTAATTTCTTCTGAAGTCACATGACAGCTTATGTGAGGAACAGACACCAGTTTATTTTTAGCAAATCTTTAAAATGTGCATCCCTGTTTGGAAGCTGTCATGAGCAACTGTGCATCAAAAGCAAATGTGGCACTAGTTAAAACGTGGGAAATATGAATGAGATTGTATGGACAAGAGCTGTATGAAGATTCTTCAAAATTTTGTTTTGCTCTTTATGTAGAAATGCCTATGGGAAAATGCATGTTAAATATGATATGAGTTATTTTTACGGATGTATAAAGTTAAAGTTAACATTAAATAGCAGTTGCAACCTATTGCACATGCATAGCGTGGTATATTGTGAGTGAAGCAAAACATTCAATAAGAAAAACATGTTGGAAAATATAAAAAACAAAATGTTTTGTGTGATTCAATTCAAGTTTCTATATTTATATATTGTAGAAACTTAATATATTTAACATATGGCAAAATTTGGTAATTCTGTATGTTGTCCGAGGGTTGGCATTATCTGAGGTCCTCTGAGGGGTTGGCATCATCTCTTCTCAGGTGTTTGGTCATCTCAGATCATTTAAGGGTTGGATCCAAACTGAAGCTTGTGCAATTCCGTGGCAGAAACAGAGAAACAAATAGAGACATTATTAGCGTAGCTGCTGTTCCATCCAAGCAAAAATGATTTGTTCAACCTAAGCTAAAGAATA
>JAFVLL020022703.1:0-11919 GCA_021397915.2 Tor tambroides
TTGAGCCATCAGAGGTTTGTTCATCACTCAAGGGAATTGCTTTGACCTAGATCCAGTGGCAACCATAAACAGCATAAAACACAGGGGAAAACAAATCACTTCTGCAAGTCACACACAAAATGTTCTCTATAAGGGCGAAAACAAAAAAATAATGATTGAATTGTTTTTTTTGAGATCCGTACACTACCATACGGTTCAGGGTGTTCCAGTGAGCTAGTTGAATGAGGGGCTAATTTCAAGTATGTAGGGATAATCTGAGCTATGAATTGCACTTCAACAGCCTCAAAGCTCCTGTCGTCAGGTTGCCATGGCTACTTCGGGACTAGACGTGCTGCTGAGTTGCCAATCAGCACTGTAGTTTACAGCAGACACCCACCTGTAATGTCACTAAAACACACTGAAAGACGAAGTGGACACAGCAGGACTCCAGACACCGGAGAATGTCAAACCAGGAGACTCGAAATGAGTCAGGACATTCATTGGAAACACAAAGCACTCTTAGAAAAAAACCCTGCATTTTCACTTGTTGTATTGTTTTCACTTTTTCCAATCTATGAAACAAGACAACGAATGCACACATATATATAAAAAAATGACCTTGCTGATGTGGAACTCCAGTCGTCGCATGTATCGCTCTATGGTCTTGATTTGCTAGAAAGCAAGAAAAGAAAATGTCAAAAATCAAAGTTACTCACTGAAAAAGAAAAGGCCAAAGAGAAAAAAGTTTTTCATACAGAGATGAATCTAAGTTCAGTCCCTAATTTTCAACCCGGCTGACACCTGCGGCGATTAGAGTGTCGCAATAACGGATCACTGCTGCAGGAATGCAGCACATCATTTATGCAAAGCTGCTTATTTTTCCTGCTGCATGTTTCTAACTTCAAACGTCTTAGAAAGGTTAACACAGGTCACCTTAGACAGGTTAAGAAGCATTAGTGTGTTTAGGGACCCTACCTTGTCCAGATCATACAGCACACCCTGAGGTAGAAAAAAAGTGAAATCAGTGAAATCAGTGGAAATGCAACAAAAATCAACATTTTATTATTAAAAAAAATTGATGCTGGGAAGACCATCTTAGATCAGCATGATGATCCTGGCTGGTTTATGCTGTTTAATGCTGCTGATCACGCTGGTGGATCATCAACAAAACTGAACTGATGAAGTTCTGAAAATAGTTGACCAGAGATTTCCTGCTTCTTCTAGCTAGTAAAGAAGTCTGACACCAGCACACCAGCATCCAACTAAAACATATGCTGCACTGCAATTAATGACTTTTTAATGAGTTTTTAATTTCTTTTTGTACTTTTTCACTTGTTTTTTAATTTGTTTATAATAAAAATTTTTTTTTAAAAAATCTGCCACTGCAGTATGCTAAAACGTCTCGGATTAAAAAGAAAATTTTTCTCTAAAGAAAAGTCTTCATATTTTATGAAGTTCTCGAGTAAAACATCTTGTTTAAAGCATATTCTAATATATTATTTCATTATAATTTTTTTTGTCTCTTATGTTCACTAAGGCTACATTTATTTGACCAAAAATAAAGTAAAAATGTTATATTGCGAAATATTATTGCAATTTAAAATCTACTTGAATATATTGTAAAATGTAATTTATTCCTGTGATGCAAAGCTGAATTCTCAGCATCATTACTCCAGTCTTCAGTATAGAAGCCCATTTCTGCCACTGAATAAAAAAATAAAAAAGGTAATTGCAACTTTTTATCTCATAATACATTTTTTCTCACAATTATGAGTTTACATCTCGCAATTCTGACTTTTCTTCTCAGATTTGCAGATATAAACAGGCAATTCTGACTTTTTTTCTCAGAATTGCATGATATAAACACACTTGCGAGTTGTAAAGTCAGAATTGCGAGACATAAACTTGCAATTCTGGGAACATCAGTGTCATTTTTTCTCCTCAGAACTGGACTTTATAATTTGCAATTACGAGTTTATTTCTTACAATTCTGAGAAAAAAGTCAGAAATGCGAGATACAAACTCGCAATTGTGAGAAAAAAGTTAGAATTGCAAGTTTATATCTCGTAATTTTGACTTTATTGCAATTGCGAGAAAAAAAGTTAGAATTGCGAGTTTGTCTCATAACTCTGACTTTATTTTTTGCAATTGCAAGTTTATATCCCACAATTCTGACTTTATATTGCGAGAAAAAAGTCAGAACTGTGAGATAAAAAGACCTTTTTTATGTTTTATTCAGTAGCGGAAATGGGCTTCCATACTTCAGTGTCACAGGATCCTTCAGAAATCATTCTAATATGCTGATCTGCTGTTCAAGAAACATTCCTTATTATTACCAATGCTGAAAACAGCTGTATTGCTTCTTATATTTTTGCAAAAACCATGATAGATTTTTTTCAGGTTCATTTTATTTAATCAAATTAATGTGTCTTTGTTGAACTGCTTTTCAGTTTTTCAGCAGGATATACACTGTAGAGCCTTTAACAGTAATTTTGAGTAAAGGTGCTTGCACACTACAGAAAACTCACACAAGAGTTTGTCGGATAAGAATGCACAAGGTCAATTAAATTGACTCAACTCGATTTTGATTATATTTAAAGAGACGGGTCCAGGAATACACTGAATTAGACTTCCGAAACCACAGATACTAAAGCCGAAATAGATACCTATATCAGTGTTTAGCTGATTAGCATGGCCTCGTTGGCCACTGCTGGTAGATGCTGGAACTGCATCAATTGGCTGCAAAGGCCAATGTTTTATTCTGACTAAATCAACAACCAACCTCAATTGTGGATATTTCATTACACTACAATGTTTCACCAGTTGCTGATTTGTCTTTTGGAAAGTTTATATCTCTCTCTGCTGAATTTGATTTCGATAGTCGCCCATTGAAATCAATAGATATGTAGCACTCTAACGCAGCGTAAACTGTAGTGTGTAGGCACCCTGATGATGTCATATCCAGTCTCACCAGTCTGGAGTTCCTCTTCATGTCTTTCATGAGGGAAGTGAGCTTATCCAGCTCTGTTTGGTGCACCTCTAGATATTCACTGACAGAAAGAGAAAATGACAAAGACTTCAGAATGATGCAGGAACAATGGCCGTACACAAAGATTTCATCACAGCCATTCTGAGCAGCAGTGATTCATGCAGTCAATGTGCATTCAGTATGACTGTAGCGAGAGCTGAGAGAGAAGATCTATGTGACAGGAGAGATGTGAATCAGAGGAAACATCTGAGCAGCACTCACTCCAGGCCTTGTTTGAGGGCTCCGTAAACTTCTTCCACTCGTTTGGGCTGCGGCTCTCGTGAGCTGCTGCTGCTGCTGGACTTGTGCCCGGACAGATGGGGCTTCCTGGGCTTTGAGATGGGCTTCTTCTGCACTGCTGAGTTCCCCATGAAGGAGTTACACCTGAAAACATAGAAACAGATGTAAATGAATCTTAAGAAACCTGTCAAGTACATGTGGTTGTCCTCTGCCACCACAAAATCAGATAGAAATAAGAAAATACATTTCACTTAAAAAAAAAAGCCTTATTTTTTACCACCAACACAGTGATGTTTATTAAATCAAAGTTGCTGCGTTGCGCTGCTGCTCATCTGATATTAAAGTTGATCTGAGTTCCAGTGTTGCTGTCACTAAACCAGTTGATAATTTGCATAATTATTTTATTTTATTTTCAAGCCAGCTCTCAGTGCAAACTTTTTATTTTTAAAAATTATCATTTTTATTATTGTTATTTAAATAGAAAATTAATTCAATGAAACAGAAAATAAATCACTTCATCATTACAGTAATGAGAATCTTGAAATTAGAAATATAATATAAAATAGAAATTGCAAAATATAAAAATGACCAGATGCATTACAGTATAATTAAAATCAATTTTATAATTATTAATACACAATTACACAGAAATAATTAAAATAAATAATTTCCAATTTTTATTATTTTAATTTAATTTTGGGGTGAAATATGGTCTTCCAGTGTAAAAGCCAGAGAATTTAGTGCAGACTTGAAGCTTGTAGTCTAGTTTTGGCATTTTAGTGCATTTCACGCTGTAATAACCATGCAAATAACCACCCTCTTCTCGTTTGGGAGGCTTCAAGGATTCATGTCATATGCGGATAAAGCTTGTAGTGTTGTACATCTTCCTCAATGCTTCCTGACATTTAAGACTTCTGTCAAAAGGCAGGGTACTTATTAGCCTACTTCTGATGTCACAGTCCACCACATCTAATAATATTTCTGTTTCATAATAACACAATGGCAGTTGGTTGCTCGACATGTCTAAACGTGTCACACGCAGTCAAAAAAAGCACTGGAAGTAGTGCTACAGTAAATCTAGGCCACTGTGTAGAATGAGCACATGCTGTTGCCTAAGGGTCATCCACTCACGATGCACTCCGTCATGCTAAGATAAGCCAGCGTGCCCTGAACAAACACACTCTTCAACGCTGTTATTGCATCTACTGTTTTACATGAGCACAATGAGCAGTTCTTTTGCAAATTTTATTTTTACATTACAAAATCTAGTGAAAGTCTTCCCAGAAAAGTAAAAGCGGTTATTGCAGCAAATGGGAGGAATTAATAGTTTTAAAATGTTCAACATGCATTATGGGTGTGGTGTTTACAATTTCCACAGTGGTAAAGCTGATGTTTTATATTCATCTATAGAGGAGGGTTGGTGTTTTAGCCTCTGACAGGGCAGATGACCTCACCGTGAGCGTCTCTCCTGCAGGGTGCTGAAGCCGGCGAACGACTGGCTCCTGATGATGCCATTGGGCCCTCCAGGAGAGTGAGTGCCAGCAGCCATGATGTCTGGGAAGCGGGAGGACACTCCTGCAAGGAAGCAGAGAGGATTCTGGGTAAGAGAGAAGTCAGTGGTACAGATGGGGGAAGGGATGATGGTGTTGGGAATGATCAAATTCATTTTTTAACCAGCAGTTTACCCAAAAATAAACATTTAGTGTTAATTTAATCACTCTCATGTTACAAGCATGTGAACTGAACGAAGGAGCGAACTGAAAGTTTTTATGGTTTCTTATAGTTTATGTACTTGAGTTGACTAAGACTTATTAATTTTATATGCTTTAGATGTAAAAAAAAAAAATCTACATTTCACATCATTCGTCTGCTGTACTATAACTGCATATACGTTACGTCATTGTGTGATTCGGTAAATGAACGAGTGAATCAGTTATTTGAACCAATTCATTGAAACAAAAAACTGTTTGAAAGAACCAGTTCGTGGAAAAGATTTGTATTTCCCTATTTGTATTACAGGTAATAATGTTGCAAATAATATTCAGTTTCTTGCACAGACCGACTGTTTCACTTCATAAGACCAAAATATATCATCAGGATATAAGCCACGGGTAATTATTTGTTTTGCTTGATATGCTTTTTTTTTTTTTTTTGACTCTCAAAGTGGCAGTAGCCATTGACTTGCATTTTATGAATCACCAAGGACCACGGTTTCAGCTAAAAATCTTTACTGTTTTACTGATGAAAAAAGTTGGTAAAAATAAAACTAAATTCATGAAGGAAAAAAAAAAAAACTATTTCGTTGGGCCTTAATATTTACATTTTTTTAACTTTTAATAAATTGCTGTTAAATTGTGTACATTTCATGGTTTCAATTAATTTGACGTGCTTTTTGATTAATAAAATTTAATTTAACCATTAAAACAGAGTCTAGAAAAATTAAAATGGAAACCAGAAAAATTAAAATGGAATCTGAGAAAAAAGAAAACAGATTTCAAAGGGCCCTACATCTAAGATGGCCTGAGGGTGAGAAAATTAACAGAAATTTTTCCTTTTTGGGTGAACTATCCCTTTAATGACATAGGAAATTATTTCAAACACACAAATAATAAATAGTGATTACATTAATGCACTTATAATTGAAGAAAACAAGATGATGCATTTCAGGGGGTTAAATGCAGAAATGTACAGTTAACAAACAAGGTACAAATCAAAATGATGTTAATGTATGTGGTAACTGATATTACGACAAATGCTGTGATTAACTTAGTGAACCTGACACATTCAGCAGATTTTATTTTTTGAAAGATACTGGCTCTCTAATGAAAAGATATCCTGACAACCGTGACTCTAAATGAAAGTACATAAAACCAGCTGAAAATCACACAGAAAAGCTAGCAATGAGTCATTTAATCTCCTGTGTATACAGTTACTGAAAATAGCACTGCTGGGTGAGAAGACCCCATACGGTGCACATTCAGAGGGTTTTATAAACCGCTCAAAGCCACCTGAGCCCACCGCAGATCAAGATGCAGAAAAAGCACTTAGAAGCATGAGGCGGCCTAATGGAGCCCAGAAAGACCAACGTCATCACTCATTTCTATCTAGTGTAATGATCCACTGAGGGCACAGAAATCTCCTGTCTACAAAAATGCCTTAAAGTTAATCTCTGATCTCCTTATAGCTCATCTCCAACTTCCCATAATTCATCAGAGCACAGCGGGATGATGACAGCGGCGGCAAACCCCCAATTTGAGGGTAACGAGGCTATCCGTGATCATTGATGTGAGAGACTCATTCTGACCCTAGATCAGCATGCACCCTTCGTAACCCTGCCTGGCACTGATAGCTACACCAAAAAAAGAGGGAAAAATCTGGGTTTTGCACTGAGAATCTCTGCATAGTTGAGGTTACACACTGTGTCCAGGGGCTGTTTGTCGGAAGTAACCATACACCTGTGGATTTATGCTCAGTGCAATAGATACATAATTGCTTATATAAAGCTACACCAAACCAATACAGCACTGAAATAGATGTTGTTTGCAGAGGAAAAACAAAAGAGCCTTGTATAACATGTGCCAAGCTATTTATAGGCAATGTAATATTGGTTTTGCCTCTAGAACATGAACTTATGTACTTTGTGCATTTTGATCATATGACAAACACTCAGATCATCCTCATAAACAGGAAAATAAAAGTCAGAAATACTAAAAGAATACACAGTAGCATACAATTCTTGAAGTCTAAAACAACCCATCCAATCAGAGAAATGCTTTACAGAACAGTGATATTAAATTTCCATATTTTTCAAAATATGTTGTTCTGTGCCTGTAATGTTATCTCAACAAATAAAAACTATACTAGCTTAAAAATGGCACAGTTTCTAAATAAATATTATTTTATTATATTAATATTCAATAAAAAAATATTCAGTTATGGAAATATAAAAATCTTCTAATAAAATAGCTAATAGCTAATTAAAATAATCTACTAAAAATAGAATACAAATGTATGTATATACTTTGTGTATACACATACATTTTTCATTGTAATGATATTATGTGTGATATTATGATTCTTTATATAATACAATGAATATATATACACACACACACACACACACACACAGTGTTATTACAGTTAGTGTATATAGTGTAAATATAGTATATTTCCTGTTATTTTAATTAATATTCTTTTTTATGAATTTACTACATTTTTAATTGAATATCAGTGATGCAATGTTATTCACTTTGTATCAACTTAAATCATGCATTAAGGGGTTAATGCTGAAATCGATCAAAACACAAAACACAATGAAACCAATATAACCAATTGCTTATTTCAACAAACAAAGGTTCCACTTCAGTTTCAAAAACACAAAGCGACAGTGTGCCACCCAGTGCATGCTGGGATTGTTCCACTCATTCTATTCAGGCCTAGTCGTCTCGGTTCACAGGCACTCGTGAAGTGCTGTTGATGTGGGCTACGTCATCCCCGTCCCTCCGGGCACGACGGCTCATAAGTATTCTCAGTACAGCTGCCTGGCACCCAACTCTGAACTCTTCACTGTGGGAGACGGATGACGAGGACAAAAGAACCAGGGAGGGGGGCTTCATTAATTTGTCACCTCCAGCAGGGACCATGTTTATCTGGCCCGTTGAGGGTGTGAGGGGGTCTTGAAGCTGGGCTGGAGAAGTACTGAATAAAGAGTATGTGTGTGAGGCGGAGGGGGTCCCTCGTTTCCTCCCAACAGCCCACATTATGAATTCTGACTAGTGTTTTTGTTGTTTTAAGCATAAATCTAAGAGTATCTAGTGAGATGCTTAAAACAAGAAACCAACTGCCAGTGCAGTAAGAAAAATAAACAACTCAAGTTATATTCTCTGAAAATAAGTACTAATATCTTACACTCAGTAAAAAATACAGCGTCTTTAATAAGACTGCATAATATATCAGTACCGTATTGTTATTGGCCGATTTAACAGTATCAGTTGATGCTGGATATTTAAATATGCCTCAAGTTATAGGCTATTCTCTGAAAATAAGTACTATCTTACACTCAATAAAAAAATACAGCGCCTTTAATAAGATTGCAATAATATATCAGTACCGATTTAACAGTATCAGTTGATGCTGGATATTTAATTATCCCTGCGTTTCTCCCCAATTTTTAATATTTAGATTACTTTTGCTGTCATCTTCCAAACCACTTATAACAACAACGTTAAATGCAAATCTCAAAATGAATATCCATTTTTCAAATTATACACTAATTTTATGATGTCAAAATTCACTTGTATCATTTAAAATGATTGAAGCTAATTTGTCTAGATAAAATATTGTAGAATTTTAATATTTGCAATTTATTGGTTATCAGCCGCAAAATAAAAATAATTAGCTTATCATATCAGACAATTTTAACACTAGTGTAACCCTAGTTTTAAAGGGATAGTCATGACAAAAATGAAAATTCTGTCATTTACTCACCCTCAAGTTGTCTCAAACAAACAGTTGACGGTACCCATTGTCTTCCATACTATTTTTTTTTTTTTAATCATACTATGGAAGTAAATGGCTACCATCAACGATTTGGTTACCAAGATTCTTCAAAATATCTTCTTTTGTGTTCAATAGATGGAAGAAGCTCATACAGGTTTTGAACAACTTATAAATGAAACCGTAAATAATGACAATTTTCATTTCCTGGTAAACTATGTTTTCAGGAGTATTTTTACTGAAAAACTAAAAAGGGATGCGATTAATATCAAACAAATAACATCAGGATTTTATAGAATCCATTTCCTTTCTGCACTTCAGCACTCGGAAAAGTAATTTTATTTCCCATGCAAGCACGTGTGCACAGCCCCATGCACACATGCACAAGCGGACACTATCTGCACGCGTGAATATCATCAATCTCAACCCACACTGCAACTTAACAGCAGCACGATTCCTAACGGCTGTATAAATTATAGTTTCTATAGTAACAGCAGACAATGCACAATGTGTCCAGTAAAAGAACAGTGTTATCATGGATCCCCCCGCAGCAGGCCTCCTCCTGTCCTTCTGCTCTGAGGACCCATTGTCTTCCCCGGTCTTTTGCTCCAAGGTAGGAGTTCAACCCGGCCGGCTTCAATCCCAGCAGCTGTGTGATGCTCAGCTGGTCTTGCTCTACACTCTCCACTCCACCTTGGAAGAGCGATGAACTCACTTAAAATATCCATGCCAGCTCAGAGAAATGTCAGGCATGTGGCAGTGACCGACTGACCCTGTTCCACTCATGCTGTAGTAATGTGTGCTTTTGGGCAGTGTCGCCAAATGGTCCAGAACAAGGATGTGCAAAACCACATACACTCAAAATCAACTAGTCGATTGGTTGACTCAATGACCAAATATGTCATAACAAGCCTGACTTACATCTCTGCACAGGAAAGGAGTCTTTATTATAAGCACAAAGATTATAAACACAGTGAAACATGATTCTAAAGCAGGCGCATGGTGGCTGAATGGATGCTCTTGTGTTGTGACCGATAGATCATGTGGTCATGACAGTGGCTGCTATTATTTATCAGTATCCTAAAATATCCAACATTCTTCTTGAAATTGGGAGGCACTTTAATTTTATTGCCACATGAACACTATTTGGATAAACTGTTCAAGTTTACAGTGCCTTATAGGAGGTGCAAGCATAAAATATTTAAACAACCTAATCGAAGCATTTATTACTTTTAATGGGCTTCAGCAGCCTGCACAAAAATAACTACATAAGGGTTAGCTATAACGGCAACTACTGATTGTATCTCCAAAATGCAAACATGAAGTAATAAGAACAACTTTTTTTGATAGAGCAAGAACAAACAAGTGAAACATTCCCCATGTCAGAAAAAAACACAAACACAAATTAAAATGTGACACAGACATGCCCAAAAATAACAAAAAGTGCAAAGAATGTAATGATACGAGGAAATATTAAAAAAAAAAAAACTCTTTATTTGGGTCAGCAATGCTTCGTTCCATTAAACATCATTCAAGTCAGAAATGTCAGACTCTTGAAACTCTGAAACTTATTGTTCAAAATATTGTAGATAATATTTGATGGTTACTTTAGAGTCAACCTAAAAAAAAAAATTTAATTGGAATGAATGGAAAGTTGGAGACCCAAACTGAAGTGGACCAAAAAGAAATCCACATTTGATATGCAAAGACAACCGAAGTCCTTGCACAATTTCCATGCTAGTCATTATTGTTGGTCAACCAGAATGGTTTTACTGGTGACATTTGGGAAGAAAAAACAATTGTGTGGGAATGTTTGCCACAATTTAATAAAGTTTCCTTGAACTGATCTTTATTTTGAGTGCACGCCTCATATTTTCCTCATTTCTCTCATCTTAAAGGTCATAAGTCCACATAATCTAAATGGAAAGGCTGTAGGGTTCGAAAAATGCTGATAGATGAATTCAGTCCCTCCAGGATTTCGCGATTCTGCGATCGCTGAATTTATCGCAAAATCAAGCAAACTCCGCAATTTTCGCAAGAACTCGCAAATTTTCGTAACTGCTGCAAATTTTCCGCAGATTTTGGGCTTAGGCGCGTCCCGTGATGTCATCGCAAAGCGCATCCAGTCAAAGAAAGGTTGTTTCTTAGTTCCAAAAATGGAATGAACCGCCTTGCGTTCTCATCATGACCGATTTACAAGAGCTTCATTGGACAAACGAACCGAAAGCGGAACGAATCCACGCTACTCGTTTGGGCTACGCAGACCGTTTATCTGCTCGGGCCGGAGCCGCGGGCTGCTCTCGATCACGCGACACCGTTATACACAGCGCTGGGAGATACAGTGAAGAAAGTAGTCGAATCTGCCGCAGAATCAGTAACATCTCTGTCAAATCTTGTGAGAAGCATTCAAATTCGGCGCAGAATTCTGTTAAAGCTACAAGATATCAGAACAAACGCCACTGATGTGGAAACCAGGAAAAACATCGTTAAACACAAATCTCCACCATTCACCATGGATTTAACATAGTAAAACTACAGGAACAGTTTGTGGCAGAAATGGTCTAATGTCTTCAAGTGTTTTTAAATGCTTCACACAACTTTTCCCAGCACTTAAAAACTTTAAGTATTACCGAATTTGAAAGTTATTTTTAATGTGATGACATTATTTGTTCATCCTTCATAGGTTGCCTCCATTTATAAAACTAAAAGTTTCATAATGTAGGAAAGCAAACACTTATTTAAAAATAAAAAAGACATTAAATTACCACTAGTAGATGGCTGCAGAGAAGTACTTATAGGCTTATTATCCATTTCCACTCCCTAATATATATTTTTTGTATTTATTAAATTATATTTAGACATTTTGAATGACAGTAATAAAAGTTAATTTTATCTGCATCTCAACTACCCAGACAGCACAAGTACATCTGTAAGACGTCTGCTAAAGATCTGGGAAACATCTGCCTTGTAATCTGATAAACTCAGAAGCAGTTTTACATGCATTCTAATAAATCTCTATTTGACATCTGACAGGAAACGTCTTAGAGACGTATACCAGATGAGCAAACACTAAAAAATACATCTTGCATATGTAAATGCAGACATCAAATTGACATCTCCGAGATGTACATGTGCGATTAGGGTGAGTGCTTTACTGTCAGGTGCTGGTGCCACCT
>JAFVLL020022704.1:0-13320 GCA_021397915.2 Tor tambroides
CCAAATTTAATCTAATAAGAATCTAATCTAAATCTAATAAGAAACCCAATTTATGGATTTGTTGGCTGAACTATATATATATATATATATATATATATATATAGACAGTATCAGAGACTCTTTGAATAAGAAAGCTGTAAGGTCTTTGAAAGCTTGTGAACTTTGTATTTATTTTATTTTGATACGTGTACGTATATGTATCTTGTGTCTTTGAACTTTTATTCTTACCTCCCCCTGGCAACTCCTATTTGTTGTAATTTATTTTTATATGTTACTTTTTGATGTTATTTCTTGATAAAATATTGTATATTATTGTTCTTTGAATAAAAAAAGAAGAAGCTCAAAACAGCCCAGTCGCGTTTCGAGGGGGTCCCCCGGTAAAAATCCTGCTCCGGGTGCGTAAAATTCACGTTTTTTGGCGAGGTTCCCCTGGTAAAATTCGCATTGCAGGGGCTAAATATCACGTTATTGGGTTCGCTTCAACCCGTGGACATGAAAAACAACCCGCGGAAACTGATTTTAAAGTAGCCCAATTCCGAGGGAAAACCGCGGACTTGGCAACACTGAGTGGAGGTGACGTACTTCCTGTTCGAGAGTGGAGCTCCACTTGCCCACGGTCTGCAGCCAGACCCATCTCCTCGCGCTTGGAGCCGCTGAGTCACGTGATGGCACGACAACAAAACAGCGTAGCAGGGGAGGAGCAGGAATGTTTGCGTACGAGATGGAAAAAGAGCGGAATATACACCCACAGACGTGTCTACTCTTTGTTGAATGTATTAAGCAAAGTATAAAGTGTATAGGAGAAAAATTAACCCAAAGTATCATCTTATCACGCTAGTATCGATCCGATACCAATACCAACGTTGGTATCGAAATTATCGATATTAGGATCGATACGCCTACCCCTAGTCTATATATGCTTTCCAATTGAAGGTTCATGAGATGTACCTTTGAGCTATTACAGAGAACTGGTTTGTCATTGGTTAATCTATATTTTCTTCATTAGTGAAAGTCAAGATTCACTTGAACAATTCATGCCAAATTTATTAAAAGTCTAATAGAAATCTGTAGAAAATACGCTTGACAGTTTAAGACAACTACATCAACCATTTTGCATTTACCGTAATGACTTGTACGATGAACTAATGACTAGATGTTTTGAAGGGTAAGACTGTAGCACAGAGAACTATATAATCCATTTTTAGCAACATGACAATAGTAAATGATAATGTAGGAAACCGCAGACAAATCTACATAATCAGTTGTATGAATGTACCAAAGCAATCACAACTTGTTCAAAAGAATGATAAACTTTTTATGATGTGCACAAGTGACTAGATGATGTGGAGGTTGAACAAGTAGTTTTAAGAATTTCATTTCTGATCTGAGAAATGCACCAAAGCCACTGAGAAAACTGTAAGCTGACTTTGACCCTTTATCCATCGAAGGTTCTGATTGGTGTGTGATAAATTTTGACTCCTACTTTTTCCACTTGGATAATTGTTTGCTAATTGAGCTCATACTGTGCAGATTTGAGTGAACAATATAGAATGCTAGTGCTTTCTAAATGACCACATGGTGTAAGCACTGAGAAATGTAGGGATTTGTGTGTAGAGTTTTGCAGTAACAGTTCAGCACGGGAATAGTGTTTATAGTTTAGGGAAATGGGTGTGCTTTTTGAAAAATGGCATTATGGTTTTGAAATTTTAGTTCAAAAGCCTGGTTATAGTGTTTTAACAATCAAGAAAAACTGTAATTAGAAGTATAATTGCAAGATGCAATTATTATTTTTTTTCTAGGCACCACATTTAACTTATAACATCTTATTGTCCCCAGATAAGGGTATGAATACTTATGCAGTGGAATCATTTAAACTTTTTATTTTTAATGAATATGTTAAAAACCTGTTTTTTTTTTTGCCATTATGGTGTATGGAGTGTAGATTGATGTGGATAAAAAGTAATTTAAAGCAATTTAACATAAGGCAGCAACATAAAACGTTAAAAAATGAAGGGGTATTAAAACTTTTGCAAGGCACTGTACTTTCTGCTGTGGGAAGGCTGTACTGAGCTTGGTAAAAGTCTAGCACCATTCCAGTTTTTAACAGAAAATCCCTTAGGTTGATTGGTACTGTCAGGTCAGCATCCCACATTATGAAGAGTGCCAGGTTTACTGATTGTCCCTGCACTTCACTCTCCATCTTCACTTTATCAAGTGCTCTGCCTTTGTCCACTGGCCAGGGGTGATATGGGAAGGGTGATATTTTTATAGTCAGGGTGCACAGAACTTTGAAAGGACTGCACTACTTGATTGCTTGCATATGGTGGTTTGCGCTGAGGTTCTTGAACTGTGGAGGCTTTCTTCCTCTGTTCTTCCACATTAGCCTGACTTCAATATCTTTTGGATTCATCAAAATTTCTTTCTATTTGGGTTTCAATCCTGACTAGTTCTCCAATGTCCTTGATGGTTCTGCATAGCAAACTATCAAGTCGTGGATTAAAGTTTTCTTAGGATTGCTTGAACCACTTCCTTTTCAGACATTTATTTTCTCCACCTTAGACACAATGTACAATATTGGAATGCAACATCTCTGATGCCTTCTTTGGCACCTTGTTTCCTCTCCAACAATTTTCTTGCTGCAACATCATTATAGAAATGAGTGCAGAAAACTTTCTTTAAACTGTCTCCAGCTGTACACATTTCTTCATTCTGCCATCCACTAGTCCTTTGCAGTACCTCTGAGATTTCACCATCACTAAGAGAATGAACAGCAAATTTCTCTTGGCAATGTTCAATAGATACAACAGGGTCATATTCTTGGGCACTACTAAAGGTGGGGAAATCCAGTTTCACTTGGGTGTTATACTGTACTGGATTCATTGCTCTGAGTTGGTAAGTGACTGGACTGTACACAGCAAGTTTCTTTCTTTGTTTACATTTTATAGAATCCTGTATTTTATATACCTGGGGTCCGTTCTTCGTACGTCGCTAACTCAGTTAGCTGGATTTGATTGTTGGCGATTTTGCTTGATCTTGGATCATTTGGTTCTTCCAAGCTCATCCTAGACTTGCTGTCATAGCAACAGGTCCGTAAGCTTAAACCTGCTCGGGAGCAGGCTTATTTCATGTAAACAGGATTAGATCGCATCATTTTAAGCAGAATTGATACTTAAAATCTGTCCCAGCCACTGCTACTTTGTTAGAAGAGTACCCTACTGATCCAGGGACAATAATTTGAAAAAAATAATAATTGAATAATAATACAATAATATTGTGTAGTCTATAATACTATAGACACAAATGAAATATTTATTCATGATAAAATAATTACTTCATAATTGTATTAGAGTCTTACACACATACAGTTCATCTGAGTCGTGCATTAATTTGAGTGGTGACCACCGATCTATAATAGATATATATAGATCAGTGATGGTGACAGATATTATGGCAGTGGCTTGATGGGGCGCAGGAGTTGCAGATAACTTGATCTTGACTCTTAAGAAACTTTAATTAATGCTGTCATGTAACAAATCTGTTTCAAAGATAAAATTAAATGAATTGCTAATTACAACATTGAAATAAAAATGTAAAGCCTGTACAAATACTAGAAATCGTGAATATATAATTGAGAATCATTTAATTTTTAAAAATAAAATAAAAACTGCACATTTCATTTATCTATTATAACATTTATGTAGTTTTGTTCGCTTGGCTGTTTCCTTATAAAAGTCCAGAAATTTGTCAAGTTTTTCGTCAGGTGTCTTTTTTAATGATATGATGTCATTACGTTGCCGTCTTGCCACCAGCCAATCACTGCACTGCTGATCGTGGTTTCGCGTATCGATACATCTGCCCTTTTAAACCAACCCATGAACGCGCAATTATCTCAGATAACTCAATCCAGCCATACTAATCATCAACAACGGGTGCATTCGAAGAACCAAATTAGCCAGATCCTGATTAGTGCGATGATATCATCTTGGATGTGTCATTTGATCTCGGATGTAATAAGCGACGTACGAAGAAAGGACCCCTGGTCCAAAACTGTTATCAGAAGATGTCCAGCCAAATTGTAAAGAAAGAGCAATCAGGCCCATTTGTAATGCAGGCCATAATAATGGACGCAAGAGCCATACAAAATGATCACTCAAGAGGCTTTAGGATGTAATGAAAATAGGAAGCAAAGTCGCTTTAAGGGAAGTCATTTCACTTGGTGGCCATCTTTGAAATGCCTCTCAGGCATGGAAGTGCAGCTCTCTCTTTGAATGGGGAAACATCAAATTCTCTAAAACTGCTCATCATCCCACAGAGAAGAGGGGCGGGGTGAGCAGAGCTCATTAGCATTTAAAGGGAAATGCAACAAAACGGGTTGCTGTAAAAAGAACTGATTTTAACAAGGTAAAAAGGGTGTTTTTTACACTACCATTGAGAACAGGGCTCTAGACTGTGACCATTTTTTGAGAGTGCGTGAGTAAAAATTTGATGTGGTCGCACTTGTGCGAGTGAATGTTCTGCGCTGCTCCAAAGCGTCTGCTTCATACAGCGCACGCTGCAGAGCCGCTTCACATTGTAGCAGGAATCAGATTTCACTGATCACGTGAAGAGAGGTGCTTTCAGCACGAGCGCTACAGGTTATCTTTGCTGTTTACCTCACATTACGCTATGGAGGCTTTCCTTAATTTTTTTTATATTATTATTTATTTGATTCCCCAGTGTTTGCTAAACATTCTGTAACTTATTAGTCGGTATATAATACAGCATGTGATGTGTCCTATGCCATGCCTCGTCTTATTCGTTTTTGTTAATAAATGTTATGCAAGACAGTTTTTCATTGCAGCCTACTGTTTTCTTGTAGTTGTGCTTTTTAATTAAGAATTACAATGAATCCATCTTTTGTTTTAGTCTTAAAAAGTGAAAGGTGTATAGATATAAGCAAAACAGACAATTATCTTTTCTTGTAAAACGTGACACCAAGATTGCGAAAGTGAAAGTGAAAGCGCACGAAAAAAGGAATTCCTGTTCACAAAATTTAAATCACAAATAATACTGATGAAAAAGAACGGGTTGAATGTTGAACACTTTCGTTACCTTATAACTATAAACTATGATACAAGTTCATCAGCATGCATTGATTAATCAAATGTTGTATCAAAAAAAAAAAAAAAAATTGCAACCAAATTATCACTTTATTTATAAGGACAACACACATTAATCAACATTTTTGTAAATGTGCCAATGTTTAGCCAGTCAGCTAATTTTCAACAGCAGTCCTTTGCCAAGATGTTTCAAAACCCTTTAAAAATATCAAGAACACTAAATAAAACATCATGACAACAGTACTAACACTATGACAACTATCAACGTTTTCACACAATCAGCCATACAAGCACATAAAGCGACAACACACAACCTTCAATAGGTATATGTAAGCAAGCTGAAAAACATCAATCATACATGAAGCACAAAAGACTCCAAGATACCAGACAATTAGAAAAATATTAATAAAATAATCCAAAACATACATTTAGTCACCTGACAGCGAGCAAAGGTCATGGAACAAGTTAACAGCGGATTAAATAATACCACCATTAATAGTAAAAGGAGCAGTAAGATTTATAAATTAAAAATGATCACGTCTGTTTTTTTAACAGCCAGGCTTTAAGACTTTGTCTAAAGGAATGATATGGTACACTTTCTTAATTCAGTTGGAAGTGCATTCCACAACTGAGAAGCTCTTACAGAAAAGCATGATTGACTAAAGGAAGTGGACCTGAAAGGAATTTCACAGTCTCCTCTCTGAGTAGATCTTGTAGAGCTGTTGTTTAAAATTTTCTGCTTAATAAAAACACTAAGTGGTGGAGGAGCTATTCCATTTAAGATCTTGAACATCAGACAGGTATCATTGTATTTTATTAAATTATCCCAACTAAGAATATCATATTTGCCCAAAATACTGCAGTGGTGGCAAGTATTGGGTTTTCTATCTAATACTTTATACGCCTGCTTGTACAGAGAGAGAATAGGCTTTAGTGTTGTTCCTTTAGCTTGAGACCAAGTTGTCATACAATATGTTAAGTGAGGAATAATCATTGAATTTATATATAATTTTGCTGCTGTAGTTGTTAAACAATTTCTTATATACCTAAAATTAGCAAGATTATATTTAGTTATTTGCAATACTTTCTTCACTTGTTTTTTTAAAGGATAGAGTGGAATCAACAATAATACCAAGACATGAGAGACTACCTGAATGATTTCTCCAGACACATAAATTTTGGGATCACAGTCAATTACAGAGTGCGTTTTTGTGAAAAACATACAAACAGTCTTCTTTACATTAAGAACCAAATGTGAATCATTAAGCCATTTGTTTACATTTATCATTATTGCACTAAGCTTAGAAGCTGCTTGTTCTTTGGTTTTTGCATGGACATAAATTACAGTATCGTCTGAGTACATCTGAACATCACACCCTGTACAAACAAGAGGGTAAATCATTTATATATAAACTAAAAAGCAGAGGCCCCAGGATGGATCCCTGAGGGACACCCATTTCATTAGACAGGAAAGGTGAAGTTGCACTACCCACCCTAACACACTGAACTCTACCTGTGAGATATGACTGCATCCAATTAAGCATATTAGGGGAAAAATTAAAATTGGCTAATTTACAAATGAGTATTTGATGATCGACAGTATCGAATGCCTTCTTTAAATCCAAAAATATGGCCCCAACAACACCTCCTTTGTCTATTTTCAAGTTAATATTTTCTAGAAGGAAGCAATTTGCTGTCTCAGTAGAATGGTTGGCTCGAAATCCAAATTGCATTGGGTGCAGTGTGTAAGGGCTACTATTAAGATGAATTAACAACTGTTCAGCAACGCATTTCTCTGCAATTTTGGAAATAACGGGTAAAATGCTAATAGGCCTATAGTTACTCGCTACAGTCGGGTCCCCTGATTTATAAACCGGAACAACAATGGCTTTCAGTCCTTCGGAAACTTCCCTTCTTTAATAGAGGCATTAACTAACTTTGTTATTGGTCCAGTAAATAAATCTGCATGCCTTTTAAGAAATACAGAATCTAACCCAAATATATCTTTAGACTTGGAGGTTTTAAGAGAGTTCAAAAATATATTAACTTTAGATTCAGAAACCTCCATTAGAGACAGGGCAGATTGAGAGATGTCTATCTGTGGTGTAACCGAAATTCCAGTATGATTAATGGGCACTGTCATCTTTACAGAATTCACAAAATAAGAATTGAGAAGGGTTGCAGTTTCTATTGCCCCATTAATCAGGGAACCGTTATCTCTAATTGCTTTGTTGTATTATTATGCTATTTCCCAGTTAGCTTTTTCAGTTTATCCCAAATTTGTTTGCTTTAGCGACTCGGATGTTCTTTATTACCCTGTTTCTTAAAGAAGTGAAGATGTATCTGTCGGTCGATAACATAGTCTTAAGAAAAATTTGCAGGGCACGACCTCTCTCCTTCATTAGTTTTTGTATATCACCATTGATCCAAGGAAGAGTATATTTGCTGGCACCCTTAAATTTGCTTTTCTTTAAAAATAGTTTTGTAGTGTTTTGAATTGTAGATAAAAACACGTGTGTCAACATCTACATTTGTACAAGATATTAATTCATTCCAATTAATGTTCTTAATTGCCTTTTCAAATTCACATACATCATTCTTAGGTATTCTAAATTGCCAAGGCTTTGTATTAGAAATCAAATAAGACCGATTTTTAATGAAGCTTTCTGGCTATAATGATTAAATTATGATCATACAAGCCTGTAACCATGTTAAATGATTTAATTACTCTCTCAGGTTTATTACTGAATACCAGATCTGAGTACTGGATGTGGAGGTTATCCTAGTAGGCCCCTTCACTAGTTGTGTCAGATCAAACCTATCTGTGATTTGTTTCAGTGCTTTTTTACTTGATTTGTCTTCCCAATTAATATTGAAATCACCCATCAAAATTACTTCCTTCCCTGAGGTGCATTCTCTAAGTACAGTACATAATTTCTCATGAAATACAGATTTTGCAGAGTGTGGTCTATACACTCCAATGAGAATGAAAGTCATTTGTGGTGACAGCATGACGTCTAGACAAATACATTCTAAATCTGTCTCAGCATGGCATTGAATCTCTTTACATGATATAAAATCCTTAATATAAAATAACAACCCCCAACCTCTACCCTCAACTCTATCTTTCCTGAAGACATTATACCCAGGAATATGTAAGGCAGAAGATGGGGAGTTTTTATGAAGCCATGTCTCTGACAAACACAGAAAATCTAAGTTAGACTCAGCTAGATGTTTAATTTGATCACTTTTTGAAATAATACTACAAATAGTCAGGTGTCCACCCAGCAGACCTTGTTTAGTATGGGGATCCCATAATACTCTGGCATTATTTACAGTTTGAAAGAAGTTCAGTTTTCGTAATTTCTTAATTGCTGGGTTTAAACCTGTTATTTAATTATTCCAGTTTAGATACAACTATATTGCTGACATTAAAAACACTGTTTTGGGTTTTATTTGGACTGCCAGTTTAAACTCTGGAAAAGATTTTAGTTGACAGAGCTTACCTAACCAGCAGCGTCGAGTGCTATTTTGTTGTTGTTCGGAAGGAATAGAGCTTGTAAGTTCAAGATCAAGTGGTTGTGTAATGTTTAGGGATTGGGCAGCTATCGTGTTGATCTTTCCATAAGAGTCTTGGGAATTTGCCGTGAGATGAAGTTGTCGCTGTTTATCTCCAGGAGTTAGCGTAGTTGCCCATAGACCAGGTGTAGGCCGCTCTTTCCCACTTCCCATTGTAGTAATTGCCTCATCAAACAGGCCCTCAGGTCTCGAACCCATGGCAGCTGTAGCCAACAAGGACTCCAAAGCACTCGAAGAGCAGACAGTGAATTTAGGTGGGTAATCAGAATCTATATTTGCAATATTGATGAAATCTGCATGTACCTGTAAAGCAGGGTAGTCACTCGCCGTAGTGGATTTAACGATCTTGGGAGATTCTGTTTTGTGTTTGAGGCTACACAATGGGCCCGGACATTGGTGAATGTCACCCGCTAAAAGCAGGCAAAACACGATAAGTTGTTCCTCTCTTTCGCGACCTTATGTGCTCATGCGACCAACTGAGAAAGTTAGTCGCAAAAGTGCGACCAGTGGGAAGGAGTCTACAGCCCTGGAGAAATTTTAGACTTTTCATTAAGACCCTAAAGAATCATATCAACTTGTGGAAAATGGGCATCCAATGACCCCTTTACAAAAAAGCTTATTTTTCAGGCTAGACCAGCCAGTGTGCATGAGCAGTCCTAAGCGCACGTCTCAGAACGCTGTTTCTATAGCAACTGGGACTTCTAACAGCAGCTGCAGTGAAGCGCTGATTTTACTGGTTAGCGATTGGTTCTTTTATTCAGAAGGCAAGGCTTCATTCAATAGAGCTGCCAAGTTGAGCATTGCATTTTTCCCCATTAAAAACTATGTCTTGGGTATTCCCCCAATTCCCCTATTCAAAACTACATGACACATCTTGGGTATTCTATAGTCAATGATGGGAAGTTGCAGTTTGGGGTTAGTGATGTCTTTATCTTATTTATGAAACAAAATAAATAAATAAAATAAATAATAATAATAATAATAATAATAATAATATTACTTTCAAATTTTTGTCCCATTGACACTTTCAACATTATGCTTTATCATGAAATGCATGTTTTCACATTTCTAAATGACTAATCCTGTAATCCAGTACTGAGCCTTCAAAAACATTGCAAAAAGATGCAGTCTACCAAATCAAAAGAGGCAGCAATGCACTGCTACATACACCGATGAGCCCAAATTTTATGACTACACATAGGTGAAGTGAATATTGTTAATCATCTCCTAACAAGGTCACATGCGCAGGTCTGGGTAATTTATATAGTAAATGAATCAGTTTATTTAGTTAATGTGTTGGTGCAAGAGAAAATGAAAGGAAAAAGATCTTGCCAAAGGCCAAAATGTTGTTGGCCAGACAACTATATCAGAACTTCTCCACTTGTGGGGAGCTCCTGGTCAGAATTTGTAAGAACCTACTGACAGTGGATTGAGGAGGCACAAACCACAAATTGGAGACAAAGTGTATGGTGGCCAAGGCCTATTACTCGTAGAAAGTTTATGTGGCCACAATTTTAATGATTGGCCTAAGTAAATGCAGACTGATCAGACTGCCCATGATGACCCCTGTCCACAGCTGAAAGCCCTTAGAATGGGCACATGAGCAATGGAAATGGATCTCAGAACAGTGGAAGATTACCTGCGTTCACACCATGTCGTAATTACCGTAATTTCAAGATGACAACACAACGTTCCACTCTGCTGTCCACCACCTTGGATTTGTAATTATGCAATACTATGGCAATACTATCAATGCCTAAGTAGCACCTAAATGAATCTGCAGCAGTCAGGTGGTACAGTGGTCATGCAGTCCAAGTTGTAGCTCTCAGAAGATTTCCAGCTTACAAGTTATAATTACGAGTTCTACTAGGATGTGAAAACTTTGGCATTGATAGTGTTGCCATAGAAACGCATAATTCTAAGTCTGAGAATGTGGACAGCTTTGAGTACAACATCACGTACTGTCATCTCAAAATTACGGTAATTACAACATGGCATGAACTCTTGACATGTCTGGTCTGCTGAGTTCTGTTTTCTTATAAATCACGTTTACTTGGCATCAATTTGACACGTTACCTACTTAAACGGCACCTATTATGCCATCTTTTACTATATGTAATATGAGTCTCAGCTGTCCCCAGAATGTGTCTGAAGTTTCAGCTCAAAATACCCCACAGATCATTTATATTATTTCGAAGATGCAAAAATTGAGAATAACATGCAAAAACTGGTTAAACAAGGTATAAGCGTAACTGGTACACAAGACTGTATGAGCATAAGTACTGACAAATTAAGAGAGGAAAGTTACATTACAAAACATTTATTTCAACAATAAGAAAATATAAAAGTACTGACATGCAAAAAAAAAAAAAAATTCTGAGCATCTGAAATTTTGGTTGGATATATACAACAGCTTGAACTCAAAGGTTACACTTTCATCTTCAGAAAAGCTAGAAGTAGACTTCTGATTTTTGTGTACAGAAAAAGTAACAAAATGAAAAGATGTTTTAGTCTGAATCTTTTAGAAGAGGTTTTTTGCCAATCTTCGACTGCAGACTGGCTTGATCAAGTTTTAAGGCATTTCTACAGGAGAGATTAAGTTAAAATTAAAAACATTTTATTTGGTATTTAAAAAAAATATAGAAAATATTAACCAGTGTTAAAAAAGGGACAAAAACAGAGACCTACAAAAAGTCTGCCAGGAGTCATACCGTTTTTGCCTGTACTTTTCTTGGTCAGCAACAGGCATCATGTGCATAAGCTCCAAACTAGCGTTTATAGTCCTTAGCATTTCAAAACGCTCCTTCCCACGTATCTGGAAAAAAAGTACAAAAAGAACTTCTGAATAATCAAAAATTATTTGCATGAAATGTCTTTTTATAAAGCAAAAGTGATTTATAAATATTCCAGTGTTACATACATGAAGAACGTAAATCTCATCAGTGGATTCAGGAGCAGCTGCAGGGAGTGCCTCTTTTAACTGATCCGAAATTTGACGCTCTGGTATAATTTGTGTAAAAAAAAAAAAAAAAAAAAAAGGGTTAAAAAGCACATATTACTTAAAGGGCTAGACATTAATTTGAGGCAGTTATCAATCTTATTTCCTCCTCATTTAATTTTGTTTACTTCTCTTTGTTCCAGTAACCGTCTCCCCAGTAATCTTTTTCAGATTGTCTTCCTCTGTTTTGCGGTCGCGGCCTGGACACGCACACACCCGAACTTCAAAACATTGGCGACCAAGAACCTGTCCACTGTGAATGTAGAACACCACCAAATGGTCAACCCTTAGAGTTCTCCTAAATAGCCGTAAAAGTTCTTAGGTAAGAATTTCCTCTTTAAACCTATTTACAAAGATGCTGAGACCTACCTTTACTTAAGAATAGGGAGAAATCTTAAGCTACAAGTAGGGCTGAACGATTATTTGAAATAGGGTAAAAATTGCCATTAAATCGTTTGGTTTAATGCGACTATGAAAGCTGTTATGTGCAGCTTGTCAGTGAAGTATGGCTCTGTGATCAGTAATAAATGCTGCTCCATCAGAAAGCATGGCTAATTTGAGTTGCTTATTACATGCATTTTAAAAAGCAACATGAACATCTTTCTAAACATGAGAAGCATTTATGAATCTCTTGTCCAACAAAAGACAACATTTAATAACGTTTCTACTCCAATCTCACTTCATAACGTCAGTTGAGTGTTTGAAATAAAATCCTTCTGTGAGATGATAGCATTGCATTATAAATATACTTTATTATAATGAAAATTATAATAAAAACTCAGATAAACCATATATTGTTGTAATCATGTTTATTAGTCATGTTGAATCAATTAAGCTACAGCTATAGGGATTTCCTGGAACATATGCATTACCTTTCTTCTGCAGGGCATATTTGGGGTCTCAGCGTGAGAGCGCCCTCTGGCCTTCAGATGGAGAAGTATCTACTACTGGTTACAGAACCCTGCTCCACTGACAAGCTGCGCATAAAAAACCCCCAAAAAACCCCAAATCTCGCCTAATTGCGATTGCAGTTTAATTTCAATTCATCGTGCATCCCCAGGCTAAGAGAAAGGACGGGGTTGACCTCGGATGATGTCAACAAGCTTACTATGCCCATAGTGATTAGCAGATAGGGGATGAGTCTCTGTTAGTGATTTAATCACAGAAATAGTGTACAACAATATCATGTTGCCCTATTCAAATAAAGATTTTAAAATAAAAATGTTGCCATATTCAAATTTTTTTTTAAAATAACGGTTGCAAAATCCAAAAACGTTTTTAAAATGTAGTATTAAGTATATGTTCAGCTAATTGTCAGCCTCTTACATGTCTGCATCTCATAAACAATAAGTGGATATGCATAGATGCAACCTTTTATTAACAGACTAGAATAACATTGCTGATAGTAAGATGCTGTGCAAACATAAAAGAAAACCAAACTGCATGCAAGAATAGCCGTTACTTTTTTGCCCAAGGACACAGTTAAATTAAAGGGACATTTTCATGAAATGTTTCTAAAAGGTTTACATTCCAAAACGGATTGCCAGCAAAAGTTCAAGTTCAAGTTGAGCTTTATTGTCATTCCGCTACATGTGGGGACATACAGTGGAACGAAATGTCGTGCCTCACAGGACCACGGTGCTA
>JAFVLL020022705.1:0-11572 GCA_021397915.2 Tor tambroides
TCAAATTACTTTATAAGTTATTTAATGAAGAAATATGAATTGTACCTCACCTTCAGCATTATAATTATTTCACCCGCGCCGGACAAAGACTGAGATGGTGCGCTGCATGTTGTGCCAAATCTCTCACAGCAGGCGCGTCATCAGCTAGAGATCGTTTTTTTGAGATCGGCCTTTTTAGAGACCGCCGATCAAACATCCCCAAGCGATTATCGGCCGATAGTGATCGGTAGCCGATCAATCGGAGCACCCCTACTATCACACTCAACTGGCTTTGAATTTTTGGTACCTTGAGGCATTTGAGCAGCGAGGCAAGCAGAGGGAAGCGAGCAATCTTGTGGATCCATGGTGGTTGCTTGCGAACAATATGGCCGAGGAGGGTGATGGTGGAAACGCGGCAGCTCTGCTTGCCCATGCATTCATTCATCTTATCTAAAAGATACTACAAAGAAATATATCCAGATGAGGCTGTTATTCATTAATCGGCGATGCTCTGAAAGCCATGATGAATCATTAATTCGCCAAAGTGTATACTGAAGACTACTGAAGATGCGTCTTCCTTCACCTTATCATGGGGCTCCCTGACAGAAGACAGGATGTCCACAGCTTGAGATGAGCTTGTCTCCAGGAAATAGTCCACAAGGCTATTCAGCAACATGGTCCCTTTATCTGTCAAAAAATAAAAAATCCTACATGTATCCATTTACACTAACAAACATTAAGCAATGAAAGTTCAAACAAAAGTTGGACACACGTTATGGTACAATTTTCTAAACTTGACTCATGCACTTGAGAAGTTATGTGAACACAAGAGCCTACTAACCTGCGCTGAGTGTTTCCTGCAGCAGGTTTTTGACCTGCTCCAGCTCATGTAGGTCAGTGGACCCCAGAAGAGGGATGAGGTCAAACACATTTGGCTGGTCTTTGGCCATAGCTGTGCAGGACAGTGGGCAGGAGTGATGCCTTTGTCACAGCATAAACCGATGCCCTGTGGTGTCAGCATGGGGTGTGTATGCATGAACTAGAGACAAAAATTACAAAAAACAAAAAAAAGAGAAAGAACATTATGCGAATGAAATCAACTTGCTACTAAAAAAAACTGTCTGTCTTTAAATCTAGCAATGTGCCTACATAGACAGCATTTTGGACAGGTGTGCTTTGAGTCTGCAACTGAAAGATTAGAACTACAACTAAAATACTGCATTAACAAAAAGTACTGAAGTGCACCAGTTCTACATATGTATTACGGATATACTGTGTTTTAGGACAAGAGCCACAGCAATTTCATTTTTACGTAGTATTTATACATAAATACCATGATACATGAACATGGTATTCACTCAGCATCATGGTATAACCATCTGATACCATTACTCCATACCAAACAAGTAATATGTTGCAGCTTGCAATGGTGTAACCTCAGCAATTCACTCGTCTATGATACCCAAAAAATGCTGTCTAGGTAGTCAGCTCACTAGGTGTTGAAACGCAGTCATTATGAAAATCAAATGTAGACAGTCATGCTGGATTCAGACTGTATAGCGAAGAAAGTTGAACTGCACGCGTTTGTAAAGACTGAAGGCAAATTAAAAGCAATTGGATTCTTAACTTCACGAATACTTAAACCGAATATTAATCTAAAGACCTTTAACTGTTTTCCTCAGTCTCATTTTAAGTGTTAAACTCAATCAATCTTATAAACGCCATGTGTTCCGTGACAGCAGCGCATTCATCACTGCTGATAAGAGAGCTTTAACTCTGCCTCGCGTCTATGACACCTTTTGCCATCTGTTTTTACTAAAACCCGACTTTCTCTACGACAAATATGGCACATTAAACATGCACCAGGCGCCTCAAAAACAATTTATTACCGTACAGAGAGTGCGAACTTCAAACAGTCGCCATCTTAAACACCTCACGACCTTTTACACCGCTGAGCTGTTTGCGCAGATGAAAAACTTAATATATGTAACAAACCAAGCGAAAGTGCAGTCCAAAGCTGAGGGTTTATGGGCTGATGTTTAATTATAGAAAGGATACTGACCGACTCTTCTATCTCGCTGTCACAAGATCACGGCATGAGTGACAGAAAGGTGTGAAGTGCTGCTGTGCAATGAGAGCTAGCTAAGCATGTAGCGGCTTCAGCGTGACAGAAGCTCACAGCGCATGCGCGGAGTTTTAAAGGACAAACGTTTATTTGCAAGTAGCGAACAGACTTGAGTTTTAAAATTTTATTGGCCTATAACTAACAAATATAATTCTAAAACGTATTTCAACATACACTGACGGTGCACATGGCAAAAATGTACACCCTGGTAATAAAATCATCATCATCATCATCATCATCACCACCACCACCACACAATAATACCATAATAATAATAATAGTTTATTGTTACTGGTAAATATTGTTAGTTAAATATTAACATAATTAGATAATAATCATAAATACAGTACAAAATATTCATGTGCCAAATTAACGAAAGTACCTGATGTGACCAACTAAGGATATAAGAGAGAAAGGACCACATCTAGAATTACTATAATTAATTTTTTTTTCAATTCTCTTTCATTAAGTAGGCTACAAACAAAGAAGCCTGTATTTCACTGAGCTCCTCCTTTAGTAACGTGTGGTTTAATTATAGCCTGTTAAGAGGCATTAATTAATGTTGTGAGATTGCCAATGCATATCTGATTTATTATGAACAATCAAGAGAGAATATTAGAGAGCTATTAGCAAAAATGTCCAGAAAGGACAGCAATCAGATAAGACCTTTACAGCAACAATGAGCACTGGGGACCTGATCCTGAGCAAAAGACCAATCGGGAAAAAAAGTGGACATTGAGACTGACCAGGTGCAAACCCAGATAACACCGCAGCTTCATGCTGATATGCTTAATATACTGACAAGGTATGAAAATGGTCTGAGTGCTGTGAAGCTCTACAATGTTACCTCTACAAGTTATCTCTACAATGAGCTAAATTTAATTCAGTTTTGATCCCACTTATTCATCATATACTCTCACCTCTAGATCCCCTGGCACAATGCAGTAGTGGTCTGGCAAGCCCCTCTATTTATCAAAGAATCCTGACAATATGTATCACCGTTTTCCACATATTAAACTGTTTTCAGCACTGATAATAAGAAGAAATGTTTCTGTCAGGACCACTATAGTCAATATAACTTACGATTAGCATACTTTTTAGGTCGGGGGAATGGTTCTGTTCTGGGCAAACACTCCCTGCCCATCCACGCAGCCTAGCATGGATAGGAGCAAGGAGAGCAGAATACACCCCCCCCCCAACCCCACCCCCCCAAGGTAACAGAACAGAACCGAACCAACATCAGTGATAAATGTAGCAGATACCATTAATGTTCGTGATTATTTTAACATGATTCAGTGGTCTGACTCAATGATATATTCACTACTAAGTCCTGACTGGACAAGAGGAGGAGCTGAGGATGGAGGTGGGTGATTAGTTCCTGAGCGAAGCGATAGCTGCTGAATAATGACTGAAGGGACCTTATGAAGGGAATTATGATTGGTGTCGTGATCCTATAGGTAGACGTGGATCAGCTGAGTGTCAGCTGATGCGAGCTTGACTACATGGCCTGCCAGAACTACCGCTATGCTCCATTTCTTGAGCACAAAATCAGCATGAATGATTTCTGAAGGATCATGAGACACTGAAGACTGATTTGCCATCATTGGAATAAATTACATATTAAAATAAATTCAAATATAAAACCATTACTTTAAATTGTAATAATATTTCTAAATATTACAGTTTTTAATGTATTTTTTGTGATTTTGTGTAATATGTATATCATTATTTATGATGTACATATCAAATTATCTTTATTAAACAATGTTATAAAGAGAAAAATCCTTTATAGCATAAAAATCCTTTATAGCATATTCTGTTTTGTTGTAACTGTTAAAAAAATAAAATAGAAAACAATTAAAAATTAAATTAAAAAATTAAAAATGTATTGATAAAATATTATATTACTTTCATAAGGCTGTAAACTCAACCATGAGCTAAATATGCACTCCTGAGACTTCAGATAGCGTTACAAATTCCTCAGATGGTTGCCTTGCATTCTCAAGAAAGACCTGAACGTCTATTATTACACCATTAGGTGGAGCTATTTTCCTGCCACACAGCTTTGCATTCCTCTTGCTCTTCCAGTACACAACACCAGATTTTATTGCAACTAGCATGAACCAAACATTAGTGTGTAGGTGAAAATATGGTATGAATGTAGTAAATAAAATTTTAGATCTTGATTAGGAGAACAAATTTTCTTTATTCCAGCTTCTTAAAAATCTTGCTTTTGCAATTTTCCTGCAAGCTTTCTCTGAATTAAAACATAGCTGAAACCAAACCATTATCCATTGTGTTGTAAATGCCTCTGCCCTGAAGCTCTGCTAAATTCTGAGAAGAGAAAAACACAAGGTTTTAAATGTTGCATGCAGATGCGATGTGTTTCCCGCCCTGCATGGCGCTTACACTTCATGATTTAATTCCAAGCAATCTCCTTTAGATTTATCAAAATGTGTGTATGTCAGAAGAGATAAAAACATTCAGCTGAATCCTATTCCCTCTGCACTAATAGCACCATTACAAGGCTGTGTCTGTTTTTGTTGTACTGGATAATTATGCGCAAAAGCCTCTTCATTAGGCACGGTTGAGAATAATTAAACAGACATTTTGGCTAGGTCTTTTTTGCGTGTGGTAGAAAGATTTTAATTATGTATGCAAAGAACCACATGGTTCAAAAAAGTTGATAAAGCATACAGCCAACGAGATATGGCTGAAACACTACTGGTTTCAGCAACATATTCAATTTCCAGGAGTCTCACTTACACCCAAAAGGAAATTGCAGTTGAAAAATCTAAATATGCTCAAAAATCAAATAATGTAGCAAGATTGCACAGTGATTTGCTATTATTTCCAGTTTGTGTGCATATATGCATGGTATAGTTTGCATTCGAGTTTGTGTAGAAGATAGATATCAGGGTTCCACCCAAGTGAAATCACGCTAACAAGCAGTGCAGCATGTATTATACAGTGTCTCACCACTGCATGATCCAAACTGACACTTTGGGAGCTGAGAGCCAGTTTGAGACTAACTCTGCTGGTATCATTTATTGAGAGCCTGAAGCATCTCAGTAGCAGTTCGGCTGCCATCTCCTCTCATCCACATTGCCTTGTCTTGCAGAGATCCACACTTCAGTGCTCTGTGTATTGCTGTCTAATGATTCCTGTTATTTTAATATGTCCACGGATCACATAACTTCATTGTGTGGTGAAACTAGTCTAAGGTAACAGATAATAAAAAAAGAGTAGGCTTGTCCTGAAAAGAGAGTGATGATTATTTGATCGGCGTGGTTCCTGCCCCGCTGTTGTTTGCGCCTGTATTCAAGTGATGTCATGTTTAAATCCCCCTCTGCATGTGTTTATGGGTGTGTGACTAATATGCAAAGCACAGTATGCATGCTATATGTGCGTGTGATGAAGCTGGTATTTATACTTTTGGAGCATACAATCAATGACTCATTGTGACTGTGAACTGCATATAGGATTTACAATTTTGAACAATTTTCTCTCAGGAATTGCTATTAAATTTCACAATTAATTACAAAAAAGCAGCAAGTAACATTGAATTAAATGTGAAATTTTAAAGTAGACATACTAAAATAATATTTGCTTGTAAAATATGCTCCAATAACCTTTGTTTTATTTACGACAGTACTTTGAAAAATCATATTTTGCACTGAGTCATATCTCAGGCAGTGGTTGGGTTTGAGACAACATCAAAGCACTTGCCAGCAGCAAACTTGATAAATAATAACCTACAGGTACAAGTCTGGTTGCTGTACCCAAACAAGACTTTTATAATCAAAATTCCATCGATGTCTGACTAAAGTTGCAGTTTTTCTATCCCTGATAATGAGTGATGTCCTCCCAGGCACCAGTAATGATGTAATCTAAATGCAACATCAAAATGAGGCATTTCTTTTTCATCACACTAGAATACATATGTCTATGTTTGATTTAATTTTTCTTGCAGACTTTTTTTTTTTAGAAGAAGAAGCCTTCATATGTTCAATTGAGCTTATAAAACGCAGTTTTTATAATTGTAAGTTGCTGTGTCTGGAAAAACAACACTTGCACCTCAAGCCGGAGATGCTTGTTTCCTTGGCAACGGGGGTCTCGTTGAATTTCTCCATTGCACTTGAACGCGCCCGTTCTGGAGCTATCTACGGGTGATAGATGTAGACAAGCTCCCATTGATTATTTTTTATGAGAAAAAGCATTCCTCTCTGTTTTAAATGAAGGGAAAACAAGTCTATCGACAGTTCGGCAAGTAAACGATGATCATAATGAATGTAGCTATAAGAATGACACGGATTTATCAGTTTGCCATAAACGGATTTTTCCAAAGACGCAAGCAGGGCTACATTAACTTGTAATGTGTCATATTAAAGGAAAAGAACGATATATACATTTAAATGTCACCAAAAGATTAATGCGAAAGCATGAATGATTCGATTCTATAGTGAACCAGTTTGTCTGTGTATTTTAAATAGCCTAGCCTACTGGTTGCCTCCTTTTCTGAGAAAATTCTGGACAAGTGATATGAAGAAACGATCATCTTTCAGTCTATGGTTGTTTTTTTATATGCCAATTGCACAACAATTTACACCAAATTAATAAGTCTTACTGGTTTCGTGTGACTTACACATTAACGTTAGAAAATCCGTCCAATTAGTTCAATCACACGGTACTGTGATGACCTGAGATTTTCCACGCATTAATGTTTTGAAGTCTATTCGACCGTGACAGCTCCATGATATCAGGCGTAATCTGCGAGTGCGCGCGCATCAGTGTGCGAGCACAGTTCTCAGCACCAAGGACAGCGTCTCTCACAGAGCATCAGGTCACCCTTGACAAAACCTTGACTACGATTCAATCACGCCAAGAGCGGGACAAGTGAACGCAGATGACTACAACATTACTGCAAAACTGATTTTTTCCACCTTCTCCCGAAAGAGAGAGAGAGAGTGCATATGTGAGGCGACTATCAACAGGAGTGAGCATCATTCTCCACAAAGGCGTGTTGACATGGTTCTTGAATATGAACGGGTTTCATGAGCGGACTCAATGAGTGAAGCCCATTCCTCTGCGGAGTAGACTTGAGGCGATCACATTCCAGTGCTGCTGGAGAGGACGCAGTGAGAGCGGATCAGTCTAATCAACGGGCATCGACACGCATCCTCCACGGGGCACTCAGCTTGACTCCTCTGCCATCCAGGGCAAAATGCGACTGGTTCTGTTCGCCTTCCTCATCTCGTGCTCCTGTGCGAGAGGCGGATGCGAACCCAAGACTGTGAATATCGGGGCTGTCCTGAGCCAGAAGAGATATGAACAAGTGTTCAAAGACGCTGTCACCCAAGCCAACAATATATACGGCAAAGATAAGTTCAAGATGAACGCTATTTCAGTCACCCATAAGCCAAACGCCATCCAGATGGCACTCTCCGTGTGTGAGGATCTCATCTCTAACCAGGTAACGCTCGCAAACCAGTCTCTTCAACTCATACGAATACTCAGAATACGCATTTTGAAAAAACAAAAACGTTATAATAAAATCTTTAATAAATATTTTGAAGTGCATTGTCAGACAATGCTTTCAACGTTTATTTAAAAAAACAGCACTTTATAGAAACATTTATCTATCTATCTATCTTAAAGACTATATTATATTTTTATTATATTGTTAATATTTAAAAACTCCATTTCTATTGACTTATTTTGAAGTGCAAAGTAACCAAGTCTCTGAATTTTTTATAGTATTTTTATTGGTTCTTGCAAAGTGAAATCTATCTATCTATCTATCTATCTATCTATCTATCTATCTATCATATCAGGTTATGGTTTCAGATGACTCTCTCGTTAATTAAAATTTTATAAATCCTTTTTTTTAAGTATAAGGTATCAGTAGCCTATTTTAAATCTTTTGTCAGATACTTAAATCAAGCTGTCATTTTAATTCATTCATTTTGATATTTTTATTTAATATATTTATGGTTTTTTTTAAATCTTTTTATATATTTGTTTTGTTTGTACGAAGTGTTTCTGTAAACGCTAAGAAATACAAAATCTTTAAAAGTCAGAATCATAATGTATTCTTTCAAGAAAAGGTATTTTCAGCCAAATTTAGTTACTGCAACTTTGTATTCTGCAAAGGCAAACGCTGCTGCGAGTCTCGACTTTAGAGCACACTGCACAAAAGAAAACATTCAACAGGATCCGGGGTCCATTTTGACCTTACCGATGAGTGAGCATTGCTGTGATAGGAAGGCTGTAAGGCTGTGCTCAGAGGTTACATGCACTGAGCCTGAAATAAGGCAAAGTAAATATGATATGTGACAACCTGTGATTCATGTGGAGACATATAAATACAAATTCAAGCATAGCTAAGACGTTTAAGGTAACATCACTGACCCCTCCACGAGGCGCCATGGCGTCACAGTTGGCCCACCGCCTCTATTTTAATGAAAAACGTAAAACGAGGCCAACATGGCGACAGTCTCGTAGATAACAGCTGCTTTGTTCTGCGAGGAAAGCTCTAGCAAATTATTACATGGCGGTGGAGGCAGAGATTATGGACTTCAACGCTGTAACACGGATTACCATCCAAGTCACACCCGTCCAACATACACACGCACAGACCCAAGCGCATGCTGTTCATGACAGCCAACACCAAACTGCTGATGTTCCTGTCAGCTCCTCCAGCAAGGTTAAAGAATTGCTTAACGTTGTAGAAATGCGTCAGTATATAGGTTACAAACTAAAACAGTTATGTGTTGTGTATAATCCTCTACATTGGGAAAATGTTGGTCATTTTAATGGAAAAACGCTACAAATACATTAAAAACCCTGACATTAACTGCAAGTTACTTATAAGGCAAAACAGTTGATATACATTTAACAGGACATAGTGTAAAATTACTGTAACATATTTATTTAAATATTTGTTTCTTATCATTTTTGCTATCAGTTACCAACATTACAAGGCTAAGTGATAATCTAGTCAGACAATTCAAACAATAAATACCATTTTGTGGCTCTTTAATGTGCCAAGACAGATCACTATTGCGCCTCACCTGAACCAATCGCCTTTTCATATTTACCTAAAGCACGAAATGAACATGAATGAACATCAGAACTTATTTAATTTCAACCTAGACATCAACATACAACGTTTTTCACGGTTACGTCCACCTTTTGCTGAGTCCACCAAAGTTAATCTATAACAAATACTCTTTGTCTATAATTAATCTCTCCTGTCTGATTTCTTTGTCGGGCAAAATGGCGGATTCAGCGTTATGATTGGTCAGATCGCCTGTCAATCAAGCCAGCTGACTGTACATTATCCCGCCTATCATACAGCTACACACCAAATAAATAAATACGTACTTGAGAAATTTTGATTTGAATTTTGTAATTTTACCTGTATGTTGTCTCAAAGGTTCCGCTAAGAACATTTCGCTGATTTTCTCTGAGGTCATTTTCGCGCCACTATGAAACAAGAGAGCGCCTGATCCTAAAAGTAGCGTCGTGCTTTTGGTCATGCTGGTGCTATAGTTTTTTTTGTCATTTACCCGGATGAGCGACTGACTGCTTCCATGCCTTATAGTGCCCTGCGAACGAAGTGGACTTCACTCCATATTAAATGAGATTCCAAATTGCAGAAGCATATGTTTAGCTCAGGCCCTGCACACTGTATAGGGAAGAACATGGGATACACCGCTTCGCAAAAAAGCAAAGAAAGAAATTAGCAACCTTTTTCATCGCAGCTGGAGTTTGATCTGTGCTCGACGACGCTGTATTCCGAATTAACGTATTTCATCAAGTCAAGCGAACTTCGACAGATAAATTACGCTGCTTAGTGAGCTTTGCAGTAAATACTACGTAGAGACCCTGTGAATTTGCAACGCTGTCTATGAAATATAAAAACGTCCAAACGCCTAATTGACCAATCAGAATCTAATAAGCCATGTAATATAACGTTAGTGATTAAATTATATTTCATATTATTTAGTGAATGTTCATGGTGTTATTTTATTGTCATATTTGTTAGCTTAGTGGTATTTGTTTGGCAACAATTCCCATTTGAATAATGTGTTCTTCTGATTTACTCTTAATACTATTAGTCTTCTAGATAAAAGTGTTGTTATGGTTATCAGTATATTTCTATTACAGATTTTAGTAGGTCAAGTAGGTTTGTATAGCTATACATTGTATCATGCATTCATTCATTTAGTATTTGTATTGATTGATTGATTAGATGCCTTTTACAGTGTAGTTTAGAAGTGACAAAATCAAAACAAATGACAAAACTTTGTCAGATTTCTCACCTCACTATTATCCTCATGTCCTCAGGTGTATGCGATCTTGGTGAGCCACCCACCCCAGTCCAACGATCATCTGACTCCCACTCCGGTGTCCTACACAGCTGGTTTTTACCGTATCCCTGTAGTGGGCCTTACCACCCGCATGTCCATCTACTCTGATAAGGTGAGTGTGGGAGACCAACAGCAGCTGGTTTGTGACTCAGTATATTTCAGACAGAAATTCCACTTGCGTTTCACTGCAGATGTCATCTGTCCCTTTTCTTCAGTCACCTTTTTTAATATGGTTTGCTTGGAGTTTTGAAGTGTGAAAACCTTTTTGCAGGACAAGCCCTGAATATATATTTTTGCATGACGGTCCACCTCCAGGATGGTTTTCTATTCCTTCTCCAGAGCAGAATAATGTGATAAATGTTTACTCATTTTTTGTTCTAGTGTGGTCATTTTTTAGACCTTTAATTAAAAGCTCTCATAAATACTGCATATAGCTTTATGATCGATTGACTCTTTTAGGTTCACTTATACTCCTTTGCCTTGTGGCATCTTGGCACGCTAAGAAGTGATGTTTGGATCCGTCTCTAAATTAATTACAGTTAAAGTGATTAAATCCTAATGAACTGAAATTGCTTCGGGCCTTTGAGATTCACTAGTTCTTTCCCCCAACCGTCCATCTAGAGCATCCACCTCTCCTTCCTGCGCACGGTGCCGCCCTATTCCCACCAAGCCCAAGTGTGGTTTGACATGATGCGTGAGTTCCAGTGGAATCACATCATCCTGATTGTGAGTGATGACCACGAGGGCAGAGCGGCACAGAAAAGACTGGAAACCCTGCTGGAGGAAAGGGAGACGAAGGTGAGATGTGTGGGCTGTCAACTCACATGGCCCAGCGTGTAAATGAGCGCATGTGTGTGTGTGTGTAAGTCAGCGTGTGTTCCTGTAATCAATATCTCAGAGATCCTCTATATATGTTAAATGTTTCCTTTTTTCTGTTGTGTAAACACATTTCTTTCCGTTGGCTAACATTATTTATGCCAGAGGCATCAGCAGCGTCTTAAGTGGTTTATCTGCAAAACTTTGTACTTTTCTACTCATCTCACATTGCTTTTTACCATAGTCAGATTCTCCTATTTGTCTATCCACAACAGGA
>JAFVLL020022705.1:11667-49768 GCA_021397915.2 Tor tambroides
TACTACTTTCATCTCACTCTCCTTTGTGAATTTTGTGAAAATGATAATAATTGGAATCTTTTGGATCGTTCTATTTTAAACTCAAGGCCACGGCGAGTTTAAGTGAGAGGATAATTAGAATAATTAAACCATTGGGAGGCACTTTTCCTAAGCACATCTCTCTCTTTTCTTCTAATTCTATTCAACTCTGCTGATTTATCGACTAACTAGCCTGCATTGCATTTGCATGATCAGACTTCAGACAAAATCAGTTCTATGTCTTTACAATACCACAGAGACAGCAATTACCGGCATCCAGAGAGTGTAGCAAATGCTGACAACATTACCTTTCCTACTTATACATCTAAAATGAATATCATGATCAAGGCATTCCAGACTACTTTTCCTTGAAGATACTTTGGCATTAAGTAGTAACATGTTGTACACACAAGCTTACAAGCAGATTCCCTCTTCTAGGCCTCCTAAAAACACACATTTAGTCATAACAAACTACGGTAAACCTTATCAAAGTATATGTGTTTTCAAGAGAAAGGACAAAGACTGGGAAAGAGAGACCCCACCTGTTTTTTGTCTTGGTACTGCTGTGCAGCTCTGCTTAGGTCACTGTCATCCTTTAAGATATTGCTAAAAGTTACGTGAATAGCCTGTGTGTGCTCACACAACTTTTTAGCCTGCGACAAGACGAAAGAAGACAATCTGAAGCACCATATAAAATGACAGAAATTAAAATACTCTGAACAGGTAATGCTGTAAAGATGACTGAAGCAGTATGATGCTGTCACTATGGTGAATATCTGATTGAAATGTAACTGATTGACATGAAAGGTGTATAAATAAATTTCAAAACCGAAGAAAGTTTGCACAAAAGAAACAAATATACTGTATGCCGAGTTATTTACAGGGAGAACAACACTGACAATGCTGGATGGCACTTTAAAGCAAGAAAAATATATACTAGTTTAACTGTAACAAAGTTTAAATGGCAGAAATTAATTGAGCTACTCAGTTTGGTACTTAAAATGATGCACTTACAATTGTTCTTTTCCCAGACGCTGGAGGACCTAACAATATGATTCTTGGCACTGGAACAAATATATTTGTTCAAATTAATGAACTGTCCCCAATACATTACTGATGCAAGGCAACATTACAGTTAATTAAATCTAGTAATGTATTTCTAGTTTATATCAAAAAGCTGGCAGCTAGTAGGCTATCATTCTATAATGAAGTTAAACTGCTTTTTTATCTGAACAATGTTAAATGAGTTAGATATTTACAGCCCCTCTAAATTTACGTTGTGCTTTTCATTTGATATTATGTACGACTGCGCCATCTTGTGGTAAGTTATGGATCATTAAAAGAATGTATTTAATTTAAAATAATAAATAAACAGAAACAGCAAGGATTTAACATTAGTGCAAATACAGAGAGAAAAAAACCTTACCATCAACACTGTCCCTTTTCAAGAAATTAATCAGGTGTTGAATGGGGTCCTCTGGTTTGCCCACCATCAAATTTCTCACTAGTGTCTGAAAAGGTATCATTTATTTGATTAAAATTGGCTTAGAAACCATCATAAACGTGTTAAACATTGTCTAGTTAAATGTCTATACCTGGACCAGGTGAAATATGTCATGTTTCTCTGCATAAATGGCCATCTTACGTGGGATTCTGAGGGGCCGTACAGTCGCACCCATAACTGCTCACCAAAGACTTGGAAATCTGTAAATAACTGTAAAAATGTGAATTAGTTCACAAAGAGATAACTTCACATCAGTAAAATCCATAAAATGTGACCTTGGACCACAAAACCAGTCATAAGGGCCACTTTTCTGAAATTGAGATTTAGACATCATCTGAAAGCTGAATAAATAAGCTTTCCATTGACGTATGGTTTCGTAGGAGAGGACAATATTTGGCCCAGAAAATCTGGAATCTGAGGATCAAAATATTGAGAAAATCGCCTTTAAAGTTGTCCAAATGAAGTTCTTAGCAATGCATATTACGAATAAAAAATTAAGTTTTGATATTTTAAGGTAAGAAAAAGTATAAAACATCTTCATGGAACTTGATCTTTACTTAATATACTAATGATTTTTGGCATAAAAGAAAAATCGATAATTTTGGTGTAACGTTAGCACTGATTTGCCAGCTGACAGCCTTATACTCTTTGATTTAACAAAGGGGGAATTTGAGGAATGTAACGGAAACCACTTAGTTACTTGATTAAAAAGGAGAGTTAAAATTAAGAAATATATTGTTACCTTGGCTTGGAACGTAGTTGTTGTTGATAGTTTGCTGTGCTCATGCGTATGTTACTGTTCGTTGCCATTGGTAACTGATCAGCCAATCACCATCGCTACCACCAGAGGGAGCACGAGTATCATACTCTTGTTACTGAGCAACGCAAATTCAAAGACAGAAACAGTAGCGACTGTGCTGAAATTTGATAATCCGTTATAATACGTACTAATACAGGTAAGTTCTAATACATGTCAAGAATACTATTTCTTTTTACCTAATGTTAAAATCGCTCATCTTCTTTTGGTAACAATATATTTTAAGGTGTCCTTGTTACACGTTAACATTACATGTACGTTACTTACTATTACAATAACAATAAATTATGCATAATTACATACAAGTAACCCTAAGACAAACCCTAATCCTAACAATAATCATAGTAAGTACATGTAGTTGATTAATATTACTCAGTACTTAAATGTATAATTACACTGTAACAAGTACACCTTAAAATAAAGTGTAACCATTCTAATAAAATACCATTTTCTTAGGTCGAAACGTACTGGGGGGGTTTTCAAGCTGTAGAGTAGACTTGAAATTTACATAATATCACTAAACAGTACAGTTCTTATTCTGCACTTAAACATTGCTGTATCCATTTTAAACAGGTTAAACTGAGATGACTGACGTCAGAGAGCAGCTACTTTCCATTGAGCAGAAGTATAAACGTTTCAAACAACAGCAGTTTATTTTTATAACGGCTCTTGAGCGGTCGAGGGAGCAAGCCAGGGACAAAACGGAGCCTGTCTCCACTGTGACACAGGTAATAATTTATTTAGTTTCCAAAGTAATTACACTTTAGAGTGTTATGGTTAAAGATTCTTATAATTACTTAAAATAATTACACTATCGTTCAAAAGGTTGGGACGGTAAGATTGTTGTAATGTTTCGGAAAAAAAGTCTTATGCTCAACAAGGCTGCTTTCATTTTATAAAAATATAGAAAAACAGTAATTAAATATTATTGCAATTTAAAATAACTTTTTTTTTTTAATTTTTTTTATTTTGGTATATGATGAAGCAGCTATTACTCCAGTTTTCAGTGTCACAAGATTCCTTTATGCTAGTTTGGTGTTCAATAAACATTTACTATTATTATTCATGTAGAAAGCAGCTATTTAATGTAGCTAAATACAGGTATTAATAATAATAAAAAAAACACCTTACTGACCCCAAACTTTAAAACAGCAGTGTATGCGTACTTAAAAGTTCCACATATTGCTTATTAGTTGCACTAAATACATACTAATGTTACACAGACTGTAACACTATGATCTTAAGTTTGACCTTATTAGTAAATGATGTTCCTCCATAGGTCCAAAGGTACATGAATCACCACTGCAGCAATTCCACAGACAGGCGCATCTTCTCGCTCTTTCTGGAAATTATTTCTGATCTTGAAGGTGTTTTAAAACATCTGGAGTCTTCACTGTCAAGCAGAAACACTTCTAGTGAGAGCCTGAATACTTGCAGGAAGATGCTCAGCCCCAACAGCAACATCAGTCAGCTAAGAGCACAGTTAAGTGACAGAAAAATTACACTAGTTATTGATATTTATATTAAAAGCCTAAGGACACTTTAGGAACCTCAGGAGTCAGAACAGCTTAACTTATTTTTTTTTCTGCTTCACAGCTACCCACACAATGAGATAAACCGGCTAAGCTGTGATGAAGCAAGAAATTTCTATGGTGGGATTGTGAGTGTGATTGCACTGGCTCTAGACCTCCTCAACACCTATAGCAGAGGAGGTGCTCAACGTGCCACTCCAGCAGCTACAGAAACATCTCAACAAACACTTGCAAAAAATGCGGAGATGGTTGCAGACCTTGACAAAGACACCAGTAACAACCTGAGTAGATATAAAAAGGCGCAGGTGGCTGGCATGCTGGAAAACCAGCCTGGAAGCCACCAGGAAATACAAGGAGATAAAACACTTCTTCAACACTTATGCATGTATTGCAGTGAGCCGTCACACAAAGTATTATTAAATATACAATTACCATTTTAAAATGAATGACTATGACAAAAAATATGCAAAACATATATTTTATTTTTTTGTTGTTGATCATAGCAAGTAGGAGAACACAAATCTGTTTTCCCAAATTCAAAATAGAGTCTCTGGTTACCTATTATACCCATCACCGTCTGATTGTACCATAGTTCAGATAACTTTCAACAAACAACTTAAGGTGACAGACAGGCTTCCTACTTTTGTAGTAAGGCATTTTTTGTGAAACAACAAAATGTTTGAGAGGGCTTTTGGTATAAAAACAGAAAGTAATGTCTGAGTGACAGAGAAACAAAGCACAAGCTTTAAGACCACACTCGTGGTGAACTGTGATAAGAACAATCTAAACAGAAAGAAAAAAAAAAAAGCAGTGATTTCCACAGACTTCAATTCTCATTGTAAACTCTCTGAGCCATTTCCCTAGCTGGCAGGCTGAAGCCAGCATTTTATTTTCTTTGCAATTCACATATTCCAACAGCACTTCACATATTCCAACTATATCCCGCACTGAAAAAAAAAAACCCTGGGGCAGGTTTTTTAGAAAGAGACAAGTATATTGCTCTCCTAAGGTTCAGCAATCTTAAGAAGGCCTGAATTAAAAAAAGAAGTAATTTTACTTTAGCCAGCTGCAGCCCATTATATGCAGCCTTTTCTTCGCAGATGGGGTCTGACCTGTGTAAGACAGAAATGAAAGAAAATAATAGAGGGACATAAGCCTTCTGGCTTATAGCGAGCAGCTTCCTTTCAGAGTTTAGTGTGTCAAAGTATTGCAGTGGCCGTATTTTGTACGCTATTAACACAAGAGCATTTACCCGTCAGACACATCTTAGAACACAAAGATATTCTCGTTTCACAACAGGTCTCAACTGGACAAATGCACCTACAGCAGCCTAGCCTGTGTTCTATAAGGCTCTGACCATCCTGCAAAGCAGCAATCTAAATTGGTTTATTTTTCCCATCATCACTCATACCTTTGAGCTGGCATGAAGTGTTAGCTAAGAAGTATTGCACTGGTGACTGGGCGCTACAATCCCAGCGGAGAACTTAATGCATAAAAATAAAATCTATTACTAGAAACACAACACAAGACTTGCTTATTCTCTATAGTCGAAGCCCACTGCTACGGCATATACACACGGCTTGCCTCAGCAATGAAATGTGATTTATTATTCGACTTCACCTATTTCACAAAGCTTCTTTTTTTTTCACATTTTTATCGAACTTATTGGTTGGCTGGCATGATCTATTTACAGTGCTGCATTTGCAATTATCACACTTGGTATTGTGCAATTTCTGAGTCATAGCGGAAATTAAACAATGCTCATCTCGCAGCGACCCTAGGGGGCTTTTTGTGTGGATAAATTAGGGAGGATTGGAAACCAAACGGTACGATTACAAGAGCAAATACAGTGATTAAGTCAATACATTTGCTGAAAAGTACAGTGAGGCCCGAACAACATCCAACCACCACGCAATAAAAATCACCACGGTTGCTCACTAAATGCCGATTATAAAAAAACAAAACAAAAATATACTGAATTACAATGAATTCATATTAGACAGAAGATAAGTGAAGCTTTTTTGAGGAGAAGATATTCTTTTGCCACTGTGGTGACTACATGGCAACGGCCAAGAGACAACTTTTTTTTTTGGCGTTTTGTAGTACAAGAGCTTTTAAAATGAACTAAAACTTTGCAAACCACTCTTAAAAAAAAAAAAAAAAAAGAGCAGTGCATTCTAATACTGGGTCTAAAAATTATCCTCTTCTGACTGCGGGCAATCATGTCAGCAGTGTACAATCAATGCTCATGGTGGGTCTCGTTGTAGTCCATGATTCTCAGATCCTGCTGCCGCCTCCGCTGAATATTATACGCCCGAGGTCTGTCCATGGGCTGCAGGTCAGCCTGGTCAGTAGCCTCTTCAAGCTCCACGCTCTCTGTGGGGTCTGTGATTGGCTCAACCTTAAGATCTTTGGAGAGGCAGGTGAAGACGGCCGGCTCACCCTCGTAGTGGCTCTCGCTCTTATTACGAAACATCTCTCTGGCTCTCTTTCCCAAAAAGCTTCTGGTACTGGGGTAAGAGCCAACTGCCAGCGGGGAGTCGCAGGGGAGGGCGGGAAATGAACGGGTAAGGGCAGAAAGATCTTCTTCCTGACTGCCATTAATGAGTGCTGTGGGTGTCTGAGGAGACCCGGCAGATATTTCACCATTGACACACACGTGCATGCCTTCCTCTTTTTTCATGGAGTCGGCAGATAGAGACGGAGCAGATGGGCTTGTACTGTTGCCATTTGGCCTGAAAAACAAATGAAAATAGAATTTTGCAACACTTTCAGCAACCCATCATCTTTCTATCTTATATTTTTGCCCTGTAAAGTCTAGAAGGCATTACAGCAGGAGTGCCCAAACTCGGTCCTGGAGGGCCGGTGTCCTGCAGAGTTTAGCTCCAGCTTGCCTCAACACACCTGCCAGGAAGTTTCTAGTATGCTTAGTAAGAGCTTGATTAGCTGGTTCAGGTGTGTCTAATTGGGGTTGGATCTAAACTCTGCAGGACACCGGCCCTCCAGGACCGAGTTTGGGCACCCCTGCATTACAGAATACACCGTTTGTATTTGTAATCAGTCTGTGGAGGAGAAACATATGTGCATGACAATATGGAACACACCTCTGGTTGGTAGGACTGCTGGGCTCAGAAGTGGGCTCTGCTGGTGATTTAGTGTTCATGTTTTTGAGCTCTATCTGGCTATAGAGTTCAAGTAGCTCAGATTGTAAAGCCTGAGTGATGTACTTCTGGGCCAGATACCTGTTCTCTGAAGCCTGCAGCTGCTCCCTACAGGAAACAAAAAAACCGTGATTAAATTAGCAAATCTTACAGCAAGATGCCATTGAAGAGATGAACAGAACCTGATGACCCAACACCACTTTATCTACCATTTGCATCATTAGCAAACATATCATGCTTAATACATTAAAAAAAAAAACCTCAGGGTTCATTCAAGTGGAAAATGCAATAGGCTCACTAGTTGTTAAATATAACAATTAAATCAAATGTTAAAAACGAGTACTTATTATTTAAAAATAAAAACAAAATCAAACTAAAACTATATTTTATATGTTTGCCTGCATTTGACAATCATCAGAGAACCATGAACATGCAAATGTGTTAAATTATAGAAATATTACATAAAGTAAACATTTTAAGTCAAAGGTGTTCAGCTGGCAAAACAATTCTGAAAACCCTGTATAATAAGACATAAGACTTAGAATCAAACCAATATCAGAAAATGAATTTGAGCTTTCAACAGGAAAATGAAGGTGGAGGTAAGCTCATACGTGGCCTGGCATTTGACATTTTCCAGCAGTTTCTTTTGCTCTCGGATGACTTGCTCTTTCTTGGTGAGTTGGGTCTCCAGGTCTGTGATGCGCTGTTGGGTGGCTTCAAGTCTCTGACTCTGCTGAAGAGAGCTCTGCCTCAAACGCTCAACCTCACGCAGTGAAGATGCCTGCAGCATATTCAGCTCCTAACAGTCACAAGAGATCAAGTTAACAATCAGCATATTATTCAGGTATAAGAGATAATAACATTAGCCACTATTTTATAGAGTGCCGTTTAAAATAAATAAATAAATAAACAAAAATAAAATAAAAAAAACTCTCAAACTAGCGATCACTGGTTACGCAATGCAAGTCGTAAGTCATGGTAAGTCATCAGTGGTTAGTAATCATTGCCTACCTTGCTAACCTCAGGCCCCAAGCGGTCGATTTCCTCCACACATAACTTGTTGGCTTCACCCAAAAGCAGCAGCTGCTTGTTCAAGAAAGCCATCTGCTGCTCCATGTTTTCACTATTGTTCAGCTGAGGTTGGATAAATAAGGAACACAAATCAAAATCAAGCAATCAATAAATAAGGCTCATATTTAATATTTTTTTGCATTCAAATTATTCTTGCAGTGTGATAGTGTTTTATATAATATATCTTTGCCATAAACAAGTCTTACCTTAATGGAAAGCTGGCTTAGCATGTGTCCCATATTACACACTTTGTTATTGGCTTTCTGAAGCTCTGCCTCCATTTCTCCGACCTTCTTCTGATTCTCTTGCAAATCACTCTGTAAATGGTGCCACATAAAACATTAGTGTTTACCACAGAGAGCACACATGCTCTTCTATATTCCAGCAACGGAATGGCAAATGCTGACCATTTTTGTGTGCTGTATTGTGAGTAAGATTAACTAAATATTTTTTCCATGTCCTATAACCCTATGATCACCTTCAGCTCCTGCATCTTTGAGTAGTAGTCATTCCGCTCCTTCTGTAGCTGCTGGATTTGAGTCTGCAGTTGGTTCACAAGAGCATCTCTGTCTTCCTGTATATGCCTAGAGCACCGCTGTTCCTCTTTCAGACTTACCTGCACAGCCTGGATCTCAATGTCCTGAAGCTTGAGTTGGGTTTTCTGCCACACACACAAAAAAAATCACACCACTGGAAAATCACTTACAAGAAACAAAAACTTAAGGCGGCTTTTTGTTTTTTTTTTAAGCCTGATAAGACTTTGAGAGGTTTTACCAGGGTAATTTCACCAGTCAATTTCTGCACTGATTATAGAGGAACATTTACAGAATTCCTCAAAATGGATTTGGTAAAATGTGATAAATGGAGCTGCAAGTACTATTGCTTATTGGGTGGTAAAGTGTGATCAAACTAAAATATTTAATGAGTATGCAAAGAATGGGGCATGTGTAGAACTTAATGACTGACAAGCTTTTCAACTATGTGCAGAATTTTGCACAGGCCTGGGTAATTCTTCTAGTTTCATTAATTACCATGGAGTTGTTTTGCTCTTCCAGTGCAGTAGCATTGACGATACGTCCAAACAGACGGCGGTTACGAAGTGCATGTTGCTCTCTCTTATGTCTCTCATACAGCAGCTGGTTATGCAGCAACAGCAGCTGACTGCGCAACATCCCCAGCTCATCTGACGCTGCCGACAAAGGACCTGGAAAATACATCGCAGTCATTTCAAAAGCACTAGAATAGTGCTGTAGTTTAAATGTTTAAAAAAAATAAATCGTAGAATTAAGGCTGCTGGATATTGAAAAAAACATTGACAGTTTACGGAAAATACAATAAAATAACACTAAGCCATATCACAACATTGCTTTTTTATTACAACATATATCGTGCCACTCTACTGAGAATCTACAGAGATTCTGGTTATTCAGCTGATTAGGACCAACACAATGCTATTTCTGAGGATTTTATAAAGAATGACAAAAGACAGTAGAAGAATCTGAAAAAAATTATTTAGAGGAAAGTGACAGGAAAATGGAAACAAACACAGGAAAGTTGAAGGAGAAAAGCTGGAGGATACAGGCGTCTTGAGCACGGAGAGCCTATGAATTAGTAAAATTACTAAATACCTTTTCCTTTATCGCTATGCTGTTTACCTCCAGAGTGTGGGTCTGCTGATTGGCTTTGAGAGGACAGAGTTCTGCAAGAAAGCAAACAGACACTGATGTCACATTTCCTCTAAAACACTTTCAGTATTCATATTAGTAAGTAAGAAGAACTGAACCATACCTCTTCAGCACTTTCTCATGAGTGTCATGACCCTGCTGAATAACACGGTCCAACACCTCCAAAGGGGAGGTGGCAGAAAGATCCTCCCCTTCTAGCTCCTCTCGGTGCTCGTTTTCTTCTTTAGCCCTTCGGATGGCCTCTGTGGTCTTCTGCTCCAAAAACAGAGATGCCACTTTAGGCAGGGCAAGGTCAAACAGTGGCTCATAAGGCATGGACCCCTTCGCCGGATCAGACAGAGAACAGTTACTGCTCTTTCCGTTCTCGATGGGGGTGAAAGTGGGCCAGAAGGACCAGGGTTGCTGCTCTCCTCCTTTGGCAGAAAATTCAACCCTGTTGGGTGTGGATACTAAATTCTGCTCATGGCTTGGGTGAGATGAGAGGAGGGTGTCCAAGGAGCCAGAAAATGAGGAATCCAGGCCTGGCCTCGTTCCAAAGTCCAGTCTTTCGTGAGTCAGATTCAAAATCTCCTCATTGATGGTATCTTGAAAGAAAACATTGGAGAAGCTCAATGAAAATGAAGGCATAATTAAACACACTTTTAATGTTTGGGACTTATTGTTTTGCATGATGTCACTGCTTTCACCATCCTCTCTCTCCCCGTCTGCCCTTTTGACAATGTCAGAGAGCTGTGCCAATGACACCGGAATCTTGGCATCGCTTGCACCTCCTAAAAGTAGCAAAAGTAAAGCATATTTATGCATGTGTCAGTTACTAAATGAAACTCTATAAATCTCAGCAGATACTCTCACCGTTGTTATTAATACTCCTAGGTGTGACTTTCTTCATCTCTTTGCCCATCTGAATAACCTGAATAGTTTTAGACAGAAAAGCATTTTTATGAAAACATGCTCACAGAATATGTTTAATAAGTAATGAAGCAAAGGCTTTATACACCCATGTACCTTAGCCTGAGTACTGCTGGTGTTTTGGGCAGGCTGCCCTATTTCCTCTGAGAGTGACGGGAGAGGAGATGACCCTGAGGGCGTGGAGGGAGATAGGGTCCATTTTCCATCCCCTGTAACAAAAATAACCCCTGAAGCCATGCGAGGAACCAAACAAACCAGCAGAACCTTTTTGCTTTCTAGACCAGAATGCATTTGGCTGACCTGAAGTGCTGGGGATCCGTCCTGAGAGGTGGGAGGCACTATGTGAGACGTCAGAAACTGTGGTGGGGGACATTCCTCTAGAGCTGGGAGGGGTTGTCATCCCACACACTGAGGAAGGACTCCACATCTCCTCCTTCATCCCTGAGGAGTTCATCCCATCACTCTATTGATGGACCAAACAAATTCATTCAGTTAGGGGTCACAGACCTGCTAATCTACATTTAGAGGCTTGTTCTTACTATTTGGATGACTACATACTAGGGTTAGGTTAGTATAATTTTTAAACCAGCATAATTTTTTAGATGAACTCTTTTCTATTTTACTTAATCATCATATTGCTTGTATTTACAATCTTTGCTCTTATTTTATTACTGATGGTTTACTTGTCTTCAGTAAGCTTGAGAACTTTTACTTGTTACTGTACAAAGGTTATCAGGAAATAAAATTACTCATAAAATTTTGGTCATTTTGCCCACTTATTTGGAGGATTCTTACCTGATGGTTGGGAGTCTGTGCGCTGGAACCTGAGTCTTGGGTTACAGTGAGATAAGGTAGTGACAGAGAAAGAGACTGACAAACAGCGGCCATTGGTGTGACAGAGGTGATCTCTGTTAGCAGAAAAATAGCTAAGATTCACAAATCACAGGAAAAATCTAAAAAAAGATATTAAAAAATGTATAAAAAAATTATATATGTATTTGTATATGTATGATTGCTGTTTTTTTTTTGTTTTGTTTTTTAAATAAGCGTAATAAATAATTGCTCATTATTTGTGATGAAGACCTGTGGTCTTGGTTTTGATTTTCAAAATAAAACTCTCTTGTGGCTGGATTTCCCTTTTCCATTGGAAAGATTTACAGACAATAACTACACAGGACATCACTGAATTAGTAACAAAAATGTACATTATACATCATAGGTCATTTTACCATGGATGCTGAGCTCTGAGCATGATCGGCTATGGTCTACAGGGCGTCGTGGTATGTGATCCGACAGAGAGAAGTATCCTTCTTCAGATGATGCCTCCTTAGAATCCAGTGAAATTTTGGCACATTCAATCACAATATCATGAGGCTCAAATCTCTTCCATCTACACACAGTTAAAAACAGTAAAGCATGAAAAATCATTTTCACTGGATCATGTTATGATATAACAGAAATCCTAATATTTCATTTTTTGTACCTAATTGGATCAACCTCATAGTCTTTGGTTCCGGTGATGAGCTCAGGATGTATCCGCACATACTCTAACATGGGCTGATATAAAAGAAGAAGGAAATTGTAGAGCATGTGTTGGAACAGTAATAATGATTTTGCCACTTAGTGACCATTCTTAAAATTGTCTGGCATGAAAGATAAAACCTCACCTTCACCACTTCCTCAAATGTGTCAACATTTTCTTTCATACTGTAGTGGGCACGCAAGTAAGAAACGAAATTACAGGGATACATGCCATATAAGCGATGAAAAAGCGAGTATACGCTGGCATGTAGATGGACTGCAAACACTCCGTGAGCATGACCTACAAGACACATTCATAGAATGAGTACTTAAAGACCAAGTTATGTCTAGAAACATACCACTTTCAAGACAAATATATTTGCAGTGCTTCTGCCTGAGCACCTGGGTGACGTTGGTTCCAGGCAGCAAGCCTTCCAAAGATATCAAAGTACTCGCACAGAAGTTGTTTATTGGTTTGAGGAATCATGGGCAGTAGAGCGATCAACACCAGCACACCAGTTATGAGAACTACAACATCAGAGTCAGTCTGGAAGCAGAAATGAAAAAAAAGTCAATTACTACCATTCAAAAGTTTATGTTCAGTGAGACGCAACAAAAAAGCAAACCAAAAAACTTTTTATTCAGCAAGGATGGATTAAATGTATTAGATGTGACAGTAAAGATGTGACATTAATGATGGCAAAAGATGCCTATTTCAAATAAATTCTGTTCTTTTAAACTTTCTATTCAAAGAATTCTGATCAAATGTATAAAAAAAAAAGTAAATCAAAGCAAATCTCTTTATAACACTGACAACAATAATAACAGCATGTTAGAATGATTTCTGAATGATCATGTGACAGTGAAGACTGCAGTAGTGGCTGCTGAAAATTCAGCTTTGCTATCACAGGATTAAATTTAATTTTAAAATATTCCAATAGGGTCATTCCGTGTCAACTCAAACAAAGGTCCCTGTCTCAAATTTTTGATTTTGTTCATATTATTTCTGAAGAAAGATAAACACGTATAGCAGTGAAAGCCAAAATATTAAATGTCATGAATGTATATTTACTGAGTAGTCCACTATTTTGTAGAGGGGGTCAAAATGACAATTTTCACCTGACAAGCTTAAAATATTGACAAAATAAAAAATTCAAGCTGGGTGTGTTTCTGAAATTTGGTTGATTTGACAAGGAATGACCCAATAGAAAATCTAAAATATATGTAATAATATTTCACAATATTAATATATTTTTGATCATAAGAGATTTAAAAATCCATTTAAAAATCAAAAAGCTGAACCAAAATTTTGGAACGGTAGTTTATATAGACGTACATACATTTGCACACATATACATGTATAGAAGACTATTTAGGGAAAATAAGAGAATGAATAAATGGCAATCTTCCTTTTTGGATGAAATATCCCTTTTAAAACATTTTCCACAGTAGAATTCCATATCTCAAGTCAGAACAACCCCATGTAAGTCATTATCCAAGTCCCATTTGTAACCCTATCTCACTTCACTGGCTTTGAATTTTTGGTACCTTGAGGCATTTGAGCAGCGAAGCAAGCAGTGGAAAGCGAGCGATCTTGTGGATCCATGGTGGCTGTTTGCGAACAATATGGCCGAGGAGGGTGATGGTGGAGAGGCGGCAGCTCTGCTTGCCCATGCATTCATTCATCTTATCTAAAAGATACTACAAAGAAATATATCCAGATGAGGCTGTTGTTCAGTAATCAGTGACGTTCTCAAATCCATGATGAGTTAATCACTATTCACCAATGTATATTGAAGATGTGTTCTACCTCACCTTATCATGGGGCTCCCTGACAGAAGCCAGGATGTCCACAGCTTGAGATGAGCTGGTCTCCAGGAAATAGTCCACAAGGCTATTCAGCAACATGGTCCCTTTATCTATCAAATATAAATATAAATATATATATATATATATATATATATATATATATATATATATACACACACATGTATCCATTGATACTAACAACAAATTACAAACATGTAATTTAGTGAAAGTTCAAACCCAAGTTGGACAGACATAGTGGTACAATTTTCTTAATTTGAATCATGCACTTGAGAAGTAATGTGAAAACAAGAGCCAACTAACCTGCGCTGAGTGTTTCCTGCAGCAGGTTTTTGACCTGCTCCAGCTCATGTAGGTCAGTGGACCCCAGAAGCGGGACGAGGTCAAACACATTTGGCTGGTCTTTGGCCATAGCTGTGCAGGACAGTGGGCAGGATTGATGCCTTTGTCACAGCATAAACCGATGCCCTGTGGTGTCAGCATGGGGTGTGTATGCATGAACTAGTGACAAAAATTACAAAACACAATCACTATTAAAAAAAACAAAGAACAATGTGACTGAGGTCAACTTGCTACTAAAAAACACTGGCTGTGACTTTAAATCTAGCAAGGTGCCTAGATAGACAGCGTTTTAGACAGGTGTGCTTTGAGAGCTTTGAACTACAGCTAAAATACTGCACCAACAAAAAGTAACAAAAAGTACCAAAGTGTACCAATTCTACATAGTACTACATTAACACCTAGTTTTTATATGTGATATGGACATTCCATGTTTTTAGGACAAGAGTCACAACAATTTCATTTTTTAGACCTATGCTATGGCAATTGTTTATTGACGTGCACCATGGATTTGGACTTGTGTTATGGCAATACCAGGTTTTTATGGGAATGTACCATGCCAATATCATGTTTTATGACATTTACTGTACTACAACATTGCCAAGACCTTTTTTTTTAGCACATTTACATATTTATGGGGGTCAGTATGACTTTACATTTTCATTCTTTTATTTGCCATGGCAATACCATGGTCTCTGTTTGGGCATATACCGTGGTATTCTTTTAAGCACTACATAAATATGATACACAAACATGGTATTCATTCAGCACCATGGTATAACCATCTGATACCATCATTCTATACCAAAACAGTAATATTTTGCAAGGGTATAATCTAGGTGTTGAGACGCAGCCATTATGAAAATCAAATGTAGACTGTCATGCTGGATTCAGACTGTGTAACGAAGAAAGTTGAACTGCGAGCGTTCATAAAGACTGAAGGCAAATTAAAAGCAGTTGGACTCTTTACTTCACCAATACTTAAATCTAATACTAATATAAAGACCTTTAACTGGTTTCATCACTCTCACAATAAATCAATAAAGCAAAACTGTTCTTGTAAACGCCATGTATTACGTGACAGCAGCGCATTCATCACTGCTGACAAGAGAGCTTTAACTCTGCCTCACGTCTATGACACCTTTTGCCATCTGTTTTTACTAAAACCCGACTTACTCTACAACAAATGTGGCACATTAACCATGCACCAGTTGCCTCAAAAACAATTTATTACCGTACAGAGAGTGCGAACTTCAAACAGTCGCCATCTTGGAACACCTCACGACCTTTTACACTGCTGAGCTGTTTGCGCAGATGAAAAACTTAATATACGTAACGATCCCAGCGAAAGTGCAATCCAGAGCTGAGGGTTTATGGGTTGATGTTTAATTATAGAAAGGATACTGACCGTCTCTTCTGTCTCGCTGTCACAAGATCACGGCATGAGTGACAGAAAGGTGTGACGTGCTACTGTGCAGTGCCAGTGAGAGCTAGCTGAGCATGTAGCGGCTTCAGCTTGACAGAAGCTTACAGCGCATGCGCGGAGCTTTAAAAGACAAACGTTTATTTGCAAGTAGCAAACAGAATGAGTTTTAAAATGTACAAGCCTAGAACTAAAAAATATAATTCTGAAACGTATTTCAGCATACACTGATGGTGCACATGGCAAAAATGTACACCCTGATAATAATATAATAATAATCATCATCACCACAATACTTTAATAATAGTAGTACTACTACGTTTACTATATAATAGTAGTGCTCTCTCTCTCTCTCTCTCTCTCTATATATATAGTGCCATATACACTATATAATAGTAGTGCTATACACTCCCGTTCAAAAGTTTTAGATCAGTAAGACTTGTAATGTTGTTTAAAGAAGTCTCTTATGCTCATCAAGGCTGCATTTATTTGATCGAAAATACAGAAAAAAACAGTAATCTTGCAAAATGTTATTACAATATAAAATAAAGGTTTCTATTTTAATATACTTTAAAGTACAGTTTATTTCTGTGATGCAGAGCTGAATTTCCATCAGCCATTTCTCCAGTCTAAAGTGTCACATGATCCTTCAGAAATCATTCTAATATGCTGATTTATTATTAGAATTATCAATGTTGGCAACAGTTGTGCTGCCAAATATTTTTTTGGAAACTGCAATACTTTTTTCAGGATTCTTTGATGAATAAAAAGTTAAAAAGAACAGCATTTATTCAAAATATAAATCTTTTCTAACAATATAAATCTTTGCTATCACTTCTTATCAATTTAACACATCCTTGATGAATAAAAGGTTTAATTTCTTTCAAAAAAAAAAAAAAGAAAGATTACAAATTTACTGACCCCAAACTATATTAGAGAATATTAGAGGGCTATTACCAAACTTCCCAGAAAGGACAACAATTAGATAAGACCCTTGCAACATTTACAATGAGCACTGGGGACCTGATCCTGAGCAAAAGATCAATCAGAAAAAAAGTGGACATTGAGACTGACCATGTGCAAACCTAGATAACACTCCACCCTTCATGCTGATATGCTTAATATACTGACAAGGTATGAAAATGGTGTGAGTGCTGTGAAGCCAGCTGTTATCTCTACAATGAGCTAAATTTAATCCATCTCTGCTGCCCTTTGTTTTTGATCCCACTTATTCATCATGCATACTCACACCTCAAGATCCCCTGGCATTCAGTAGTGGTCTGGCAAGCCCCTCTATTTATCAAAGAATCCTAACAAAATGTATCATGGTTTCCACAGAAACATCAAGCATTTTCAACACTGATAATAAGAAGAAATTTTTCTTGAGCACCAAATCAGAGACACCGAAGACTGTAGTAATGGAAGACTGGATATTAAAATAAATTAAAATATAAAACCATTATTTTAAATTGTAATAATATTTCACAATATTACTGTTTTTAATGTATTTTGTGTGATTTTATGCAATTTAGTGTGAGTACCATAAATGATTAAACAATAATTTATCAAGAGAAAAATTCTATTTAGCATATGACTTGTTCTGTTTTGTTGTAATTGTTAAAAAGGAAATAGAAAACAATTAAAAATTAAATAAATAAAAAATTATAGATAAAATATTATGTTACTTTCATAAAGCTGAAAACTTAACCATGAGCTAAATATGCACTCCAGAGTCTTCAGATAGTATTACAAATTTCTCGGAAGGTTGCCTTGCATTCTCAAGACCTGACGGTCTATTATTACACCATTAGGTGGAGCTATTTTCCTGCCACATAGCTTTGCACTCCTACTCTTCCAGTATACACAACACCAGATTGTAATGCATCTAGCATGAATCAAACATTAGTGTGTGGGTGAAAATAGGGTATGAATATAGTAAATAATATTTTAGAATTTTAAATAAATTTTATTCCAGCTTCTCAATAAATCTTGCTTCTGCAATTTTCTTGCAAGCATTCTCTGAAATAAAACATAGCTCAAACCAAACCATTATTGTGTTGTAAATAGCTCTGCCCTGAAGCTCTGCTAAATTCTGAGTGGAAGAGAAAACCACAAGGTTTTAAATGTTGCATGTAGATGCGATGTGTTTCCCACCCTGCACAGCGCTTAAACTTCATGATTTAATTCCAAATAACCTCCTTTAGATTTATCAGAATATGTGTATGTCAGAAGAGATAAAAACATTCAGCTGAATCCTATTCGCTCTGCACTAATAGCACCATTACAAGGCTGTGTCTGTTTTTGTTGTACTGGATAATTATGTACAAAAGCTTCTTCATTAGGCAAGGTTGAGAATAATTAAACAGACATTTTGGATAGGTCTTTTTTTTGCGTGTGGTAGAAAGATTTCAATAATGTATGCAAAGAACCACATGTTTCACAAAAGTTGATAAAGCATACAGCCAGTGAGATATGGCTGAAACATTGCTGGTTTCAGCAACATTACATTTCAAGGAGTCTCACTTCAATTAAAAAGATCTAAAAATCTAAATATGCTCATATATCAAATAATGTAGCAAAGCTGCAGAGTGATTTGCTTATATTTCCAATTCATGTGCATACATGCATTGTATAGTTCGCATTCCAGTTTGTGTAGAAAATAGATATCAGGGTTCCACCCAAGTGAAATCACGCTAACAAGCAGTGCAGCATGTATTATACAGTGCATCACCACTGCATGATCCAAACTGACACTTTGGGAGCTGAGAGCCAGTTTGAGACTAACTCTGCTGGTATCATTTATTGAGAGCCTGAAGCATCTCAGTAGCAGTTCGGCTGCCATCTCCTCTCATCCACATTCCCCTGTCTCGCAGAGATCCACACTTCAGTGCTCTGTGTATTGCTGTCTAATGATTCTAGTTATTTTAATGAGTCCACAAATCACATAACTTCATTGTGCGGTGAAACTAGTCTAAGGTAACAGATAATAAAAAAGAGCAGGCTTGTCCTGCCCTGCTGTTGTTTGCGCCTGCACTCAAGTGATGTCATGTTTTAATCCCCCTCTGCATGTGTTAGTGGGTGTGGGACTAATACGCAAAGCACAGTATGCATGCTATATGTGCATGTGACGAAGCTTGGAGCATACAATCAATGACTCATTGTAAATTCTATTCATTTGATTGTGAACTAATTTAGTCACTGTTTACACGTAAAAAATGGCATATAGGATTTGCAATTTTAAACAATTGATGAACTGAACAATTGCTATTAAATTTCACAAATAATTACAAAAAAACAGGAAGCAACACTGACTTAAATGTGAAATTTTGAAGTAGAAAGCCTGAAATGTAAAACATGCTCCAATAATCTTTGTTTTATTTACGACAGTACTTTGAAAAATCATATTTTACAGAGCACTGAGTCATATCTCAGGCATGTGGTTGGATTTGAGACAACATCAAAGCACTTGCCAGCAGCAAACTTGATAAATAATAACCTACAGGTACAACGCTGGTGCTTGCTGTACCCAAACAAGACCTTTATAATCAAAATTCCATCTATGTCTGACTTAAGTCGCAGTTTTTCTATCCCTGATAATGAGTGATGTCCTCCCAGGCACCAGTAATGATGTAATCTAAATGCAACATCAAAATGAGGCATTTCTTTTCCGTCACACTAGAACGTCTATGTTTGATTTAATTTTTCTTACAGACTTTTTTAGAAGAAGCCTTCATATGTTCGATTTATCTTATAAAACGCAGTTTTCATAATTATAAGTTACTGTGTCTGGAAAAACAACACTTGCACCTCAAGCCGGAGATGCTTGTTTCCTTGGTAACGGGCGTCTCGTTGAATTTCTCCATTGCACTTGAACGCGCCTGTTCTGGAGCGGGTGATAGATGGAGACAAGCTCCCATTGATTATTTTTTTTTATGAGAAAAAGCATCCCTCACTGTTTTAAATGAAGCGAAAACAAGTCTATCGACAGTTCGGCAAGTAAACGATGATCATAATGAATGTATAAGAATGACATGGATTTATCAGGTTGTCATGAAACGGATTTTTCCAAAGACGCAAGCAGAGCTACATTAACTTGTAATGTGTCAACCATATACACATCTAAATGTCACCAAAAGATTCATGTGAAAGCATAAATGATACGATTCCATACTAAACCAGTTTGTCTGTGTATTTTAAATAGCTACTGGTTGCCTCCGTTTGAGAAAATTCTGGACAAGTGATGATCAAAAAATACATGATATAGGCTACAGAAACGATCAGTCCGTTTTTAATATGCCATTTGTACAACAATTTACACAAAACTAGCCTACTACGCAGCTACATCTTACTGGTTTCGTGTGACTTCCACATTACCGTCAGAAAATCCGTCTAATTAGTTCAATCACAAGGTATTGTGATGACCTGAAATCTTCCATGCGTTAACGCAAATGTTTTGAAGTCTATTCGACCCTGACAGCTCCCTGATATCAGGCGTAATCTGCGAGTGCGCGCGCATCAGTGCGCGGGCACAGATCTCAGCACCAAGGACAGCGTCTCTCACAGAGCATCAGGTCACCCTCGACAAAACCTTGACTACGATTCAATCACGCCAAGAGAGGGAGAAGTGAACGCAGAAGACTTACTGCAAAACTGTTTTTTCCACCTTCTCCCGAGAGAGAGAGAGAAAGAGAGAGAGAGTGCATATGTGAGGCGACTATCAACAGGAGCGAGCATCATTTTCTACAAAGGCGTGTTGACATGGTTCTTGAATATGACCGGGTTTCATGAGTGAAGCCCATTCCTCTGCGGAGTAGACCGAGGAGGCGATCGCATTCCAGTGCTGCTGGAGAGGACGCAGTGAGAGCGGATCTGTCTAATCAACGGACATCGACACGCATCCTCCACGGGGCACTCAGCTTGACTCCTCTGCCATCCAGGGCAAAATGCGTCTGGTTCTGTTCGCCTTTCTCATCTCGTGCTCCTGTGCGAGAGGCGGATGCGAACCCAAGACTGTGAATATCGGGGCTGTCCTGAGCCAGAAGAGATATGAACAAGTGTTCAAAGACGCTGTCACCCAAGCCAACAATATATACGGCAAAGATAAGTTCAAGATGAACGCGATTTCAGTCACCCACAAGCCAAACGCCATCCAGATGGCACTCTCCGTATGTGAGGATCTCATCTCTAACCAGGTAATGCTCGCAAACCAGTCTCTTCAACTAGAATACTCAGAATACGCATTTTTTTAAACAAACAAACAAACAAACAAACAAACAAACAAACAAACCAAAAAAAACATGTTAAAATAAAATATTTAAAAAATAAAAATAAATAAAAAATATTTTGAAATGCGATGTCACACAATGCTTTCAACGTTTGATTTTAAAGAAAAAACAGTACTTTATAGAAACATCTTTAGAATTTCTATCTATCTATCTATCTATCTATCTATCTATCTATCATCTTAATAATGACTATATTGTATTTTTATTATATTGTTAATATTTAAAAACTCCACCATTTCTATTGACTTATTTTGAAGTGCAATGTCACCAAGTCTCTGAATTTTGATAGTATTTTTTATAGTTCTTGCAGAGAGAAATCTATCTATCTATTTATCTATCTATCTATCTATCTATCTATCTATCTATCTATCTATCTATCTATCTTAAGTTGCCGTTTCGGATCACTCTCTCCTGTGAATTTAAATTATATATATCAGTAGGCTATTGTAAAGTATAAGATATCAGTAGCCTATTTTAAATATCTTTTATCAGATACTTAAATCAAGCTTTCATTTTAATTAACTCGTTTTGATATTTTATATTTATTTTATTTTATATATTTATGTTTGTATATATTTGTTTTTTTGTTTGTATGAAGTGTTTCTGGTAAATGCGAAGAAATACCTATTTTCCTCTTACAAAATCTTTAAAAGTCAGAATCATAAACGCATGTTCATTTTCAGCCAAATTTAGTTATTGCAACTTTGTATTCTGCAAAGGCAAACGCTGCTGCGAATCTCGACTTTAGAGCATATTGCACAAAAGAAGACATTCAGCAGGATCCGGGGTCCATTTTGACCTTACCGATGAGTGAGCATTGCTGTGATGGGAAGGCTGTAAGGCTGTGCTCAGAGGTTACATGAACTGAGCCTGAAATGATGCAAAGTACATAGGATATGTGACAACCTGTGATTCATGTGGAGTCATATAAATACAAATTCAAGCATAAGTAAAACAGTTAAGTTAACATCACTGACCCCTCTAAGAGGCGCCATGGCATCACAGTTGGCCCACCGCCTCTATTTTAATAAAAAAAACGTAAAACGAGGCCAACATGGCGCCAGCCTCGTAGATAACAGCTGCTTTGTTCTGCGAGGAAAGTTCTAGCAAAATATTATACGGCGCTGGAGGCAGAGATTATGGACTTCAACACTGTAACACGGATTACCATCCAAGTCACACCCGTCTAACATAAGCTTGCACGCGCACAGACCCAATAAACTTGCTCATGCTGTTCATGACAACCAACATGCAATCTGCTGATGTTAGATCACTTTGACATTTCGCTGTCAGATGGCTCCTCCAGCAAGGTTAAAGTATTCCTTTACGTTGTAGAAATGCGTCAGTAACACATAAAGGTTACAAACTAAAACAGTAAGCCTATGTGTTGTGTAGGCCTATAACCCTCTGAATTGGGAAAATGTTGGTCATTTTAATAGAAAAACACTACAAATACTACAGTAGCTAAAACATGACGTTAACTGCAAGTTACCTTAATGTAAAAGCCGTTTGCCTTATTTAAATATTTATTTATATTTATATACAGAACAGGACATAATGTAAAATGATTGTAATATATATTTAAATATTTGTTTCTTATGATTTTTGCTATCAGTTATCAACATTAGGCTACTAGGTTAATTGATAATCTAGTCAGCTGGACAATTAAGGTGGCTGACAGTACATTATCCCGCCTATCATATGGCTACACACCAAATAAATAACTGCGTCGCAAGACATTTTGATTTGAAATAATTTTGTAATTTTACCTGTTTTAGCTTTCACTAAGAAAATTTCACTTAATGCCTCTGAGGTAATTTCCGCTACAAGTGATGGCGCCTAATGCGTATAAAACTAGACAGCGCGAGATCCTAAACGCTACTTTCAGTTACCCGGATAAAAGTTATTGCCTGATAGTGCTCTGCGAAGTGGACTTCACTCCATATTAAATGAAATTCCAAATTGCAGAAGCATAACGTTATGTTTAGTTCAGGCTGTATGAGGAAAAAACATAGATACATTGCTTCACAAAAAGCAAAGAAGGAAATGTAACAACCTTTAATCGCGACTGGAGTTTTATCTGTGCTCCATGACGTGGCAGGGTATTAACGTAGCTATTTCAACAAGTCAAGCGAACTTCTACAGATGCCCTGCTTAGTGAGCTTAGCAGTAAACACTACATAGGAACCCTGTGAATTTGCAAGGTTGTCTATGAAATATCAAAAGGTCGATCACGTGATTTGATTTTGAGGGGCCAGCGACGCCCCTGGTTCATGGTGTTATTTTATTGTCATATTTGTTAGCTTAGTGGTCTTTGTTTGGCAACAATATTGATTAATATGTTCTTTTGTTCTTTACTATAGGCGTACTAACAGTCTTCTAGTTATTGTTATGGTTATCAATATTTTTCTATTACAGGTTTTAGTAGGTTAAGTAGGTTTGTATATACATTGTTTCATTCATTCATTCATTCATTCATTCAGTTAGTATTTGTATAGATTGTTTGATTTTAAAATATACAGTACAGATAGGCTAACAAATTACTAGAATTGAAGAGGGTTTTTACAGTGTAGTTTAGAAGTTTTTGTGACAAAATCAAAACAAAACTTTGTCAGATTTCTCTCCTCACTATGATCCTCATGTCCTCAGGTGTATGCCATCTTGGTGAGCCACCCACCCCAGTCCAACGACCATCTGACTCCCACTCCAGTGTCCTACACAGCTGGCTTTTACCGTATCCCTGTAGTGGGCCTCACCACCCGCATGTCCATCTACTCCGATAAGGTGAGTGTGGGAGACCATCAGACCACCAGCAGCTGGTTTATGACTCAGTATATTTGAGACAGAAATAATAAGTCCTTTTCTTCAGTGATTTTTAATATGGTTTGCTTGGAGTTTTGAAGTGTGAAAACCTTTTATTGCGGTATATAGTGTAGCGAAGCCCTGAAAATATGTTTTTGCATAACGGTCCACCTTCATGATGGTTTTCTATTCCTCCTCCAGAGCAGAATAATGTGATAAATGTTTACTCGTTTTCAGTTCTAGTGTGGTCATTTTTTAGACCTTTAATTCAAAACTCTCATAAATACTGCATATAGCTTTATGATCGATTGACTCTTTTAGGTTCACTTATACTCTTTGCCTTATGGCATCTTGGCACGCTAAGAAGTGATGTTTGGATCCGTCTCTAAATTAATTACAGTTAAAGTGATTAAATCCTAATGAACTGAAATTGCTTCGGGCCTTTGAGATTCACTAGTTCTTCCCCCCAACTGTCCATCCAGAGCATCCACCTCTCCTTCCTGCGCACAGTGCCACCCTACTCTCACCAAGCCCAAGTGTGGTTTGACATGATGCGTGAGTTCCAGTGGAATCACATCATCCTGATTGTGAGTGATGACCACGAGGGCAGAGCGGCACAGAAAAGACTGGAAACCCTGCTGGAGGAAAGGGAGACGAAGGTGAGATGCGTGGGCTGCCGACTCACACGGCCCAGCGTGTAAATGAGCGTGTGTGTGTGTGTGTGTAAGTCAGCGTGTGTTCCTGTAATCAATATCTCAGAGGTCCTCTATATATGTTAAATGTTTCCTTTTTTCTGTTGTGTAAACACATTTCTTTCCATTGGCTAACATTATTTATGGCAGAGGCATCAGCAGCGTCTTAAGTGGTTTATCTGCAAAACTTTGTACTTTTCTACTCATCTCACATTGCTTTTTACCATAGTCAGATTCTCCTATTTGTCTATCCACAACAGGAACAAAATGAGGGACTTAGCCTGGGGCTGTGCAAAAAATCAACGGCAAGGGGATTTGGTTGTTTTGCTTTTCTGTGATTCTATGAGAATTTCTTCCCAGCAACAGACTGTGACTGATTTATTGAGTGTTCTCTGTGTCCAGCTTTGTGCTGTTCAATATTTCACACTATGTAAGAAAGTATTTTACAATAAATTTCAAGTTTGCACCATGTGAGCATTAAACCTCATCAACTTTTGCATTTGTACACATACGTATGCCTGTAATGAAAGGTTACATATGCAGTGTCTAAATTAGAACGATATCATGATTTGTAATTCAGTAAAAAGAGCCATTTCTTCGGGATCTGAATCCATTAGCATGACACTGTATTTTTAGGACACCCGCAATGTCGTTGCAATGTCATTTTCAGTAATGGCAGCCCCTAGGCCAGCTGTTTTTATATGCACATTCTCAGACTGTTTTGGGAATCTGTAGAAGGGCTCATGAAAGTCTTTCGGTTGTGTCAGTTATTACAGTAAAACTTTGCCTGCAGGTTGTCCACACGGTTGGATGGCTGTATATTAAAGCTGCATATTAAAGCCATTATGATAGACAAGAAAAACAACAGTATTTCTCAGTCTGTTGTGGGTTTAGGGTGCAAACAGGCTTTTTAACTCTTCATTTACATCAATGGTATTGTCTGCTTTTTGGATATATACAAAGCTTGAAATTAATAACACTCAATTAATTACTTAAAATTTGGCTGAAAATATGTTCAGCCGCTGAAGCCTGATACGGTCTGGCACAAAAAATCCTTAGAATACAAATAAAGCATAAAAAATGATCTCAAATAATCCATGTCCATCCATTTAATCTAAAAGAGTTTTACTCTTTAATTTACTTGGGCTCTCCAAACGCAGCAAATGCTTGGCAGGCAAACAGAAAAATATAGGCATCCAGATTCTGTGGCTCTGAAAAATGTGCATTATCTGGGTAGAGTGCTTGAAATATTTTATTTCAGGCCATATGTCTGGACAGACAAGTCTTGTGGCAGCAGCTTGCTGTGCTCCATGGACTGTAGCTGATGTTCTTTTACGGTAGATTGACAAAGAAATGTAAATTGATGGATGGGATTGAATGTACTGCACAATTAACAAACAGCAATGCATTATAACGAAACAGAGACATTAGCACTTATTAATAATTGTGCTAAAGCAAGGAGCGCACTCAGGGCAAGCGTTTTAATTAAATGCAAGTGAAAAGGTTAAATTAAAATGAAATATTATGAAAAGAATTAAAGGAGGAGAAGTCATGGATATAACAGCGTGCAGGTTCATGCCGTATGCAAGGATAGATAAGGTTGTCTGCTCCATGTAGTCTTTGTTGATGTTTTTGCAAGCCCCAGGATTAGAGTTTCCCAATTTGAAGCAGAAAAGTGGAGATTTGTTGGAATGCTTTACTGCGCACCATTTATAACTGTTTATAATATTCTGTGTCTGCATATTTTCTCTGTGCACATTATTCATCAGAGTAAAAACAGGAACTATGAAAACCTCGACCAACTGTCCTTTGACAACAAGCGAGGACCCAAGGTATATTTGCATGGTCAATGCACGCCGCCCAAAAGTTATCTGAAAGTAGCCACTAGAAAGCAGTCAAACAATCAACAAACCGATTCCAGAGATCCTTATCCTGCCAGCACGTCTATTTATTTGTTTGGATTCTTTTTATGATTTCAATCGAGAATGGGTTATTTTTTCTGTTAAAGCGTATACAAAACTCGCTCCCCCACCTCTCACTTTTTTATTTTTGTGTAAAGGAATGCATGTATTGAAGCCAGCAAGATTGCAAGTCTATTCTTTTGACACAGTGCGTGGAGATCTGGTCTGTGGGACAGGCACTATCCAGATGTTACTCCCACCTTTCTGCAGCATTTCTTCCTTTTTGTTGTTTTTTTGTTTTTGGTTGGGAAAGAAGCCACCACCACCACCACCTTCCTTCACCTGTTTTTTGCTTTCCGGTTGCATCAATCTTCTTCTCCCTCTTCCTCTTACATGCACGTTTTTCCTTGGAATCTTGATTCCCTTGAGTTTGCATGTGAAAATGCAGAACTTTTTTACCTGCTCCAAGCTTTCTTAAGTTTTTTTCATTTAAGCAGATTATCTCAGAAACTTTTTTTACTTCATTTTTTTACTCCCTTCCCCCTCCAAAAAAAAAAGGAAAAAAAAAAGAAAAAGGAGAAAAAAACCGCAAGCGCTCAAAGAGCATGGTTCATGGTGGGAATGAGTCAACTACTTGACTAATGTTGTGTCCTAATCCCAGGCAGAGAAAGTGCTCCTGTTCAGCCAAGACACAAATCTGACGGCTCTGCTCCAGGAAGCCAAAGAGCTAGAGGCCCGAGTTATCATCCTGTCTGCAAGGTGAGTTCATCTCCACTGTTTAACTCATCACTGATAATCGTTATTGTTACTGAATAATACATGCGGCCAGCCAAGAGGCTGCCTTAGTGTGTGCAAAAATGGAGAAGTTTGGGTTGGAGAATTTTGAAAAGATATTTGTGCTACTGTTTAATTCAGGTGGAATTTTAAATTGAATTGGTCACATCTCACAGGAAATTGAAACTGATTTTGAATTAAAATGGATTGGACTGATTTACTAAATTGCAAGTCAAAGAAATTTAGAAAGTGCATTCTGGGAAATAAAGTGTTTTGGGACTGTATTACAGAAACATCCTAACTTAGAATCCTATCTTTTCTGTTTAGTAACCATGGTAATTTCACTTAGGATATCAAATTTTTTCACATCATGTCAAAAGTAAAGAGAGGAAGTTTCTGTAATACAGCCCCTGGTCCACTAAAGTTCATTTGTTAAATAAATTATAATATAATAATATAATATAAGCCAAAATGAACAAATTTGTGTTGGCAAATTTAGCTTTTCCAGTAAATTACAATTGGTTTTCTTTTTAAAAAAAAATATACTTCCTTACATTCAGAATCAAAAAAATTCAAAATTCAGTTTAGATTCAGGAACTGAATTGGAATTTAATAGACATTCTCAGTGCACTGCGTATATTTGAAAAGTGAACAATTTCAGTGATTTATTGCATTAAAATATTAAAAATGATAGCAATTGAAGCTAAAATGATGTCTAGCCTCAGTATAAACACTTAGTAAGGGTTTTTCTGATTAAATGAGCCAACATCTAATTTGTTAACAAGAGATTGCCTCAAAATCAGACAGTTGCCTCAAAATCAGACAGTCAGACAGTTTCTCTGCCCCTAATGAGTCACTCATAATCAGGCCCACACAGAATATGCAGACAGACTTGGGGGAAATCTGAGGCATTCTGCGTAATGATTTAAACATGGCAAAATGTGTTTTACATTCTTGCTGGTGACTACAAATATATTAACATACTGTAGAAATAAGCTAAGAAATTTGTGGTATAGCCTATTCTCTGATTTATGCACTAACAGATTCCGTGTGGGCTTGCTCATAACATTAAAAGTCTAGGTGTTTGCTCCAATTAATCCAGTCTTTTACTACCAATCTTTGTCCAATCACAGTGAAGACGAAGCCGCAGCCATTTACAAAGCAGCGCGCCAGCTCAATATGACAGGCTCTGGTTATGTGTGGCTGGTTGGAGAAAGGGAGATGTCTGGTAAAGCACTGAGTGAAGCCCCAGATGGTATGTACTTTTCATCCTCTCCATTTTCATCCGCTCTCTCTCTCTCTCCTAGGCTTCTTAACAAACTGAACATGTCTGCCTTTTAAGCTTTTTATACGATTACAATTTGCAATCCCCACCGACGAATCAGTGTCTGTGCTGTACTTGCGTGTTTAAACGTTTAAACATTTCCATGTTTAAAGGTTTTAAACACAGTGATTCTTTACTCATTGTACTGTGCTTTATGTCTAATGTTTAATTTGTTTCATTTTTGAGTGTTTGTCCTTTCTTTCAGTAGACAACAAATGATGCGATAGAGAGTTGTGGTAATCCATATTGGTTTGAATGTGCATACATTTTTAAGGTTTGGCTGTCATGAGTTTATTTATAAATGGTGCTTTGCTACCTCTACATTGAGGTGTGGATACGATGGTAAGCGACAACCGCATTTCTTTGTTCCCGGCTTCTTTATATACACATCCATGTTCAACTTCACGCCATTCTGCTCAGTGCTGACCCTGTCCTGACCCCCCATGACTTTCACAGTCCTTCTGTCTGTCTTGAGACAATTTGCCGCTCATATGCAATGCACGTTTGTTTCTCTCTCTGGCAATGTGTGCATTTCTTTATTACAAGTATGCCTTGACGTGTTTTTGAAGTGAGAGTCGTGTTGTGAGGCATTGGCCAACACCATGTAATGTTGTCAACTGGGCAGGCTTGCTCGGCCTTCAGCTTATCAATGGCAAGAACGAGTCTGCGCACATCTACGATGCCGTGGCTGTGGTGGCCCAGTCCATTCAGGAGCTCTTTGAGAAGGAGAATATCACAGAGCCTCCTCGAGGCTGTGTTGGCAATACAAACATCTGGAAGACTGGCCCACTCTTCAAACGGTGAGGCCAGGGATGAGCGCGGGCTAGCATTCGCTAGCTTTCCAACCAACCATCCATTTGCTGTCATGCATTATCATACATTACCACTGGTCTGGCACTGACAAGAGTGGAAGCATTCACACCACAAATATTGGCTTCTAAAACCACGCCTTGACTCCTCAAACAGAGTAATAATCGAGTGCAAGGACACATCAAGCCTGTTAAGTTGTTGCTTACATTGGCCTTGTGAAATCTGGTGGTACTAATTTGCATTTGAGACCCAATTTGAGACCCTTACAGGTGCCATTTCTCTTCTCCTACTGTATGTCTGTGCCTGCACATTATACGTGCCATCTGACTCCACCCCACTCCACACGACACCCCCGAACTCTTCCCTAGTTAGTTGTCATGTCTTTACCTAAGACATACCTGCATCTCCATCTGAATTTCTGGTAAACTTTCATTACTTCCAGTCATCGTCAATGTCTTCCTTTGTGTTTAAATGAGCATTTTGTGCCTTTTCTAAAAAACCCCCTCTGGTGTACTAGAGTGCTGATGTCATCCAAGTATCCAGATGGCCTGACAGGCCGCGTGGAGTTTAATGATGACGGAGACAGGAGGTTCGCCCACTACAGCATTCTGAACTACCAGAAAACCCGGCTGGTGCAAGTGGGCGTCTACAATGGCTCGCAAGTATGAAATCGGCTCAGTCTTTTTAATGAGCTGTCCTTCTGCTCAGTGCAAACATTTGCTATTTTAACAGTTTGGACAGTTGCACACTGTAATTTTATTGAAACACTTTACAGTAAGGGTACAGTATTAAGTATCATGAACCATTAATGAACAAGTTTTTTTACAGCATTTTATATTTAGGAAAATGTTCATTTACAAATATACTATAGTTCATTATTAATTTGAAATACAATAGCTTTTAATTCAGCTGTACAAATGTTTTTTAATGATGTATTGGTATATGTATGAATTAACATTTAACTAAGATTAATGTTTTAAAATTTATTGACTTTCCTAAAAATGTTGATTAATGAAAAAACACTTACATATACTACTTCATCTGATGCTTGCAAATAAGCAAAAAGGAGCCTACAAATACAGTGAAAAACATTAGTTTTCAGTATTTTCTTTCAACTTCAACTATATCCAGTATAAATAAATAAATTAAGTAAATAATATAAGCAATTAAACTGAATAAATGTTTTCTAACTAGGCCTGTATTGTTCTGTTATTGAAAAAAAAACAGTAATGGAAATTAATGATGGTTATTGACAGGAAAATATTATGTTTCAGGTTGTAATGAACACTCAGAGGAAGATTATTTGGCCAGGAGGAGAGACTGAAAAGCCAAAAGGGTATCAGATGTCAACAAGATTAAAGGTACTTTATTGCAGGGCTTTTTATGTATACATTTTTGAAATAAATAAATTGAAAACCATGCACTGACATTCAGTTCTCTTGTTATTTGGTAGATTGTCACCATTCATCAAGAGCCCTTTGTTTATGTGAAACCAACGCTACGAGATGGAACATGTAAGGAAGAGTACACTGTAAATGGAGTCCTGATCAAAAAAGTGATCTGCACTGGTCCCAATGAGACCATTCCAGGTAGGCATTATGTTATATATTACATACAGTTTGTTGAAATAAAGCTGTGCTTTGTTCAGATCTGACTGTCTTGTGTAACTCTGTAGGTCGCCCCATAGTGCCTCAGTGCTGCTATGGGTTCTGCATTGACCTTTTGATCAAACTTGCAATGACAATGAACTTCACCTATGAAGTGCATCTAGTGGCTGATGGCAAATTTGGCACTCAGGAGCGTGTGAGTAATACGATAACTTTATTGATTCTTCACTTGTCTGAAGCTTTGCGTATCTTTTCCAAGGTCGTGCAACTAGGATTGTCTGTGCATTTCCAAGTCTTTCTTCACAGATGCTGTTAAGAATCTGCTGAAATATACATCAAGTAAAGTGCATTTAGGCATAAAAAATTGCTTAATGTTATCTCCCTGATTCCAGGTAAATAACAGCAACAAGAAGGAGTGGAATGGCATGATGGGAGAGCTCCTGAGTGGCTTAGCAGACATGATCGTGGCTCCACTTACAATCAACAATGAACGAGCCCAGTATATAGAATTCTCAAAGCCGTTCAAGTACCAGGGGCTCACAATACTTGTCAAAAAGGTGAGCCTCAGATGACGTACAGATTATCATTTGAATGTACTGGGTTTAAAGGGACAGTTCATTCAAAAATGAACATTTAGTGATAATTGAAAACAAGATAATTGATTTTCATTGTATGGATTAAATATATATATATATATATATATTTAATCCATACAATGAAAATCAATTATCTTGTTTTCTGTTCCCCATAAGAAAACAGTCATACAGGTTTGCAATAATATGAAGTTGAATAAATGATAAGAGAGTTTTCTTTTTTGGATGAACTCTCCCTTGGAAACTGCAGTATTCCATGAGGCCAGTGAGGAAAAAAATGGAAGATCTGGTGTCAGTTCCATTTCAGTTTTCAACTTCAAGTTTCAAAAAAATGTAAATTAATTAAATACATCTGAAATGTAATTAATTTTTGGAAAAATCCTCTGAGAACATGATTTTCTGGGACAGAAATAGTATTACAGTTTCTTGATTTAATTGAATTCCCTGAAGTGGACTTATCTCTGTACTGAGAAAATGCTGTGATAAATCAATTGACTCTGGAGTACAGTGAAATCTATTAATACACCTCTGACCAGCGTAGATATAGACTCCATTTGATGCTCCATATGGTGATGCATGTGGCAATGTGGGTGGTGTTTGTTGAGTTGGATAAAGCTGTGTTGTTTTGCAGGAAATACCACGCAGTACACTGGACTCGTTCATGCAGCCTTTTCAGAGCACTCTGTGGTTACTGGTGGGTCTATCGGTCCATGTTGTGGCGGTGATGCTCTACCTATTAGACCGTTTCAGGTAAAGGACAATATTTGTTACATGCATGACACCTTAATGGAATAGTTAATCCAGAAATGTAAATTCTGTCCTCATGTCATTCTAAAGCTTTATGATGTTTTTGTTCTTTGGAACACCAAAGAAGATATTTCGCCTATACAATAAAAAAATAAATAAAATACAATAAAGAGTCATCATTCTTCAAAATATCTTCTGTGTTCAACAGAAGAAAGAAAATCATGAAGAAAATGACATGAAGGTGACAGGACTTTAATTTTTGGGTGAACTATAACTTTAAAACTCATCCTTGGATAGATGTAGGAAAGTCTGAACACACAGATGTGAGAATGTAGTCAGATATTAAGAAAGTTTGCAGAAGATCTCAAAAGTTTGGTTGAAGGTCAACAACATTTTTTGGATGCAGTTTAAAAGCATCTGTCTCTGACTGATATGCACTTTGCTGTGCAGCCCGTTTGGAAGGTTTAAAGTAAATAGTGAAGAGGAAGAAGAAGATGCCCTCACCTTATCCTCTGCTATGTGGTTCTCCTGGGGTGTACTTCTGAACTCCGGCATTGGAGAAGGTAGGCATCAGCAATAAGATTATTATTCGGTCTGTCGGTGCTGCGAGGTGGAAATATTGCTGACTCTGTGTTTGATTGATTTTGCAGTAAGCATAATTTTCTTTATCGCTCTCACCTCTCCGCTTACATTCACAGGTGCCCCTCGGAGCTTTTCAGCAAGGATTTTAGGTATGGTGTGGGCTGGTTTTGCTATGATTATAGTTGCATCTTATACTGCCAATTTGGCAGCCTTCCTAGTGCTGGATCGGCCTGAGGAGCGCATTACCGGCATCAACGACCCTAGGGTGAGCACTAAATGTGAAGCAGCTTTGCATGTTATACAAAAGAATATCAAATAAGACTCGAAATTACATGCACCGAGATTTCACATTTCACACGCTATAAAAACACCACATATAATTAAGCATGGCGAGGACACATAATTACGGGTCATTCGTTCGCAAAGGTTATTTTTATTTGCCTTGTTTCATCATAACAATCATGTCAGTTCTGTCATGTGGGCTGAAAATTTACAAAGGACTCGATATAAACATTTGCAAAAAAGATTTTGAAAAAAAACTTATTTAGTGATATTTTCTAATATAAAATGAGATATTCATTGATAAATTTACAGTATTCTTACAGTTGTAGGTGCACAGAAATATGACTTCAGTGAACATTTTTAGGTCACGCTTACCTTGGTTTACCTCTATTCCCACAGCCATTTTCCTCTCAGAAATATTTCATGTAATTGCAGAGACATAAATGTCCGTATTTTTGATTTGCAGACACCAAACACCAGTTTACTTTAATTATTCAGCATGTTTTGAATACATTATCTTGCGTAGCACCCATTTACCACAGTTGATCCAGACCGTTCCACTGTTACCTTGTATTCCAGCTGCGAAACCCATCAGACAAGTTCATCTACGCCACAGTGAAGCAGAGCTCTGTGGACATTTACTTCCGGCGCCAAGTTGAGCTAAGCACCATGTACCGCCACATGGAAAAGCACAACTACGAGAGCGCTGCTGAAGCCATCCAGGCTGTGCGAGACAAGTCAGTCAACAATCAAGAGTTTCCACTAATAATACTATTTTTGTTATGTCAGGACAGGTATATTGGAAGCTGTTGTTTTAAATCTTTAAAAGCACAATATTCAAACAGGGGCTGGGCATAGATATGGATGCCAGGAAAGCTAAATTACCAGTCAGTATAAAGGGTGACATATCCTCCGCTCCTCTCAGTGAGTGTGCGAAGAGCAAAGAGAGGCTAAACCTCTGTTAGAGTGATTCAGTACAGTATTGATGCTGAATACAAAGCAGGGTAGGGAGCTGTATTTTAAAGAAGGACCTTCACTACAAGGCTAAGACGGGAACAGATGGCAGACTGCCAGTGTTTAATACATTTTCCCTACTGATTTTTAACATCTGGAGTTCTATAATCCCCAGGAATTAGTTCCAATTATCTCCATTTAGAAGTTGCAAGTTCTCAGGCATTGGTATAAAAAGTGGTTGTTGTTTTTTTAATCCAGATGTCTGAGACAATGACTGGAATTTAATTTAATCTCATTTAAACCTGCAAATAAACAAAGTTTGAAAAATGTAGAACAAAGAAATATTGTGACATGAAATGAAGAATAAATACTTAAGATTCTGAATTATTTCTAGGTCACTAACGAAATAAATTAATTTGTGTCATTTATCATGTGACTCTTTGTACAGACAGATCTTCTTGCTTCCACTTGAAGCACAAGATGTTCTTTGGATCATTCTCAAATCATGCTGCATCAAATGAATCATCAGGTTTCACACAAACTTGTGGAGTTAATACAGCTTGTGTGCTGCTGTTATTAAAGCAAAAGGAGGACAAAATACTAAAATACTAGACTGGTCAAAACCGTCAGTAAAGAACTTTACATTGTTACAAAAGAAAAATGAACTTCTGTCAAAAAATCCTGAGGAGAAAAAAATGTTAAAAAATGTTAAAAAATACTAAGCAAAATAATTGTTTACAACACTGATAATAATAAGAAATGTTTTTCTGAGGACCAAATAAAGTAATGGCTGCTGAAAATTCAGCTTCAATTAAAAAATAAATAAATAATTAAATCATAACAATATTTAACAGTATTACTGTTTCTACTGTATGAAATGATGTAGCCTTGATGAGCATAAAATACATTTTTAAAAATCTGTTTTTTCATGTATACATTTTTTCTACCCATAGCAAACTCCACGCGTTTATATGGGATTCAGCAGTGTTGGAGTTTGAGGCCTCGCAGAAATGTGACCTGGTCACCACAGGCGAGCTGTTCTTCCGCTCTGGATTCGGTATAGGGATGCGTAAAGATAGCCCGTGGAAGCAAAACGTCTCACTGGCCATCCTCAGGTAATCTCAATCAAGACCAATCATCCACAGTCCGCAGTTATACTTTTGTTTTGTTTGTTTTTTCTCTTTTTTCTGTTCCTTTCAGCTAATCCTTAGGCTTACCGTAATCTGTCAACTGTTTCTATTTCTGGAATAACGGATTGTTTGACTGATGTGTTGGGTCTCTGAACTAACAGTTCCCATGAGAACGGCTTCATGGAGGACTTGGATAAAACCTGGGTCCGTTATCAGGAATGTGACTCCAGAAGCAATGCACCAGCCACGCTCACTTTCGAGAATATGGCAGGTATGATCCACCTCTCACAGGATCCCTTTTGCTTTATGAATGGCTGTTGACACTGACACTGATCAAACCCCTCAAGGTCATTGAGTCTCTGTGCTGTTGGTTACTAGTAGGGGTTTCTGCTTGACTGTAGCATCCAGCTGTATCAGGCAGCAGATCAGTAGTCGCCACATCATGTCTCTGCTCATTTGCGTTAAATTAAAACCAACTATCACTGAAGCTCATGTTGCCAAAAATTGAAAAAAAAATCTCTTTCAGTGTGAATAGGCCTTTATTAATAGTCTGTCTGGAAATGATGAAATGTATTTTTCATCACACAGGCGTGTTTATGTTGGTGGCTGGTGGCATCGTTGCCGGGATCTTCCTCATCTTCATTGAGATTGCATACAAACGACACAAGGATGCGCGCAGGAAGCAAATGCAGCTGGCTTTTGCAGCAGTTAATGTCTGGAGGAAGAACTTACAGGTACAGCTGTCTCCCATCCCCTCCAAACTCTTACTGGAAAACATTAGAGCCAAAAAACAGCCCAGTGGTTTCTGCCACAGAACAAAGAAGTCTCATAGATTTCTTCTAGTCACATGTCTGTCATGTGTTCATGATGCGACATAAAGGTCATGATGAGGCACAAATTATCACATCACCAAAAGAGCAAACTCAAAAAGAACAGTCAAATAAAGCAGTCAAACTGAGCAGCGAATGGTGCAGTGAACAAAGGCATTTGTCAATATATTAATGCAAGATGAACACTTCTAATGAATTTCTATTGTACAAGGGATAGATTACAATGAGCTTTCTTTTAGATCAGTTTTTTTTACTTTCTGATGCCAAGGATTACAATTTAAAATAACTGTTTTCTGTTTTAAAATGTAATTTATTCCTGTGATGGCAAAGCTGAATTTTCAGTATCCATTACTCCAGTCTTCAGTGTCATATGATCTTTCGGAAATCAATCAATCAAACAAACAGTTATATTAAATACTAAGTGCTGATAATATTTTTTTGTGGAAACTGTCATACATTTTCTTTCAGGACTCTTTGATGAATAAAAAGTTCAAAATAACAGCATTTATATGAAATATATTTTTGGTAGTTTTTTTCTTTTCAATTTTGATCAATTTAATGCATCTTTCCTGAATAAAAGTATTAATGCATTTAAAAATCTTACTAGCCCAAACTTTTGAATAGTAATGTGTATTAATATTAAATATTAAGATATAACAAATATTAACAAATATTAAGAGTGATATTATTAAGAATACATGTTGTTTGCAAAATAAAATAATTTACTTTTATATTGCCATTTTATTAAAGCCAAAGATGTGATTAGATCTGGACAATATTTTTGTATTATTTTGACAGGGTGTTTTTTTTGTTTTTTTTTTACTTAGAGTACTTTTAGAACATTGAGAAACATTTTCTAAAATTTGTTTTGTAATTGCCAAAAGCAGAAGATTAACAATGTCAAGTGAAATTAACACAAATTAAATGTTTTCCAGATAATATTTTTCTAATATGCTTTGACTGTAGTACAAGGACAAAATAACAGCCAATAATTTATTTTAGGAAACATGCTGTCCTAAAAATATCATGCATAATAATGTTCTCACATAGTATAAATGGGTCTTTGGCATCAAAAACCTAAATTTCTTGCTTTATATCACACTAATAAAGCACAAATACTCTAAGAAAGCAAAGTATAATTCACAGTTATGTTCTGTTGATAATACAGTACAGTGTGATTGTGAATATCTTCTAAGTGAACATAACCTCACAGTAGTAAAAAATGCCTAGAGGTAAAAAAGATAACAGGCCTATGCATAAATTTGGACATTTGGCCATGCAACAGCAGAAAAGGGTCCAAAATAATTCCTTCATAATAACAATAAGAGTGTTTCACTGCATATCCATGCAAAGACACATCTCTTACCATCCAATCGAACTGCGCAGCATGATAAAGCAGCTTCTGCAGCCTCACTACTGCCAGTGGCATTGCTTTTATTGAGCAGCTTGACAAATACACACACACACACATTAAAGGAGCCTGTGATGCTGCTGTGGAGTCAGGAAGATGCATGCTGAGCAGGCCGGCTGAATGGCCCTGCTGGGCTCTAGCAGGGATCAAAGCGTCCTCACGCCCTATACAGATCAGTGTCTGTCCGCTGCTGGCCTCCAGCTGTATCCATACACAATGGGTCACAGGCCAACACGATGCCCGGATGTTGGCGGAAAGTAACAAGGTCAGCCTGTTTGAGACTTGAAACCTGGCTGGCTTGCACAAAACATGACTACAGCTCTGAATTGCTGTGAAAGTTAGTGCATTGTTGAAGCGAGATTACTTCTCCTAATGGGATGCAAGTCGTCGAGCGTGGCCTTGTTACTTTAGACCCATTATTAGCAGGCACATATTTCACCACAAGGCAAAGCCAACTAAATCTAACTAATGGATCGAGTGTCAGTGCAGTATCAAAGCCGACAGCTATCTGATTGACTTCACACATCAGAGATTCATGTTATAGAGAGTTAAGTGTTTTAACCTTCGGGC
>JAFVLL020022706.1:0-82062 GCA_021397915.2 Tor tambroides
TACTTACCCTCTGTCTTGCTCCTCTTCATCTTCCTCGCTCCCAGATTCCTGTTACTGGCGTGGACTGAGGTCTCTCACGAACTCTCCTGGATCCCAGTTCACCACGCACCTGCCGAATACAGAAGTGTCATTAAGAATTCCTGTGCACTCTCCTGTATTACTCCAAGAATTACTACTTACCTCTTTGAAGATGACTCCTGTTGTTGATCTTGTCTACTTCCTGTAACAAACTCTCTAAACTAAGAAAACTTACCTCTGTGTCAGACGATTCCATTACAGCTCTATTCCTTTTCTATTATATCTGTTTTCTTTTTATTTTATATATATATATATATATATATAACCTTGCTACGTGTACTGCGTTATAGGCTAAATGAGACTTGTCATAGCTTTTGCATATTGCTCTTTTGTTGATTTTGATTGCTTCCATTGTCCTCATTTGTAAGTTGCTTTGGATAAAAGCGTCTGCTAAATGACTAAATGTAAAAACAAGGAAATAAAAACAACACAAATGTATGATTGCTCTTTTGATGCAACACACAGTTTGCATTTGAGGATCCTTAGATCCTTCACACAGGTTTTTAGCAGATGTATAAAAGTGGCTTTTCCCTGTAGTGAAACAGGCATATTGCCCTACAATACATAATAATATACTCCTCTTCAAGAGAACAAGTGAACAAAGGTTCCTACTTGATGTTAAATTTTCTCAGGAATTTAGAATATATAGTTATGAAAAAGAGCTCCCATTGCTCCCATAGGACACAGAATATTTAAGTTTCAACAGACTCCCTCGCTTATCGCGTCACAGAATTGCATCTTTTACAGAGTGTCTTAATTGCTTTTAGTTATGGAAAGTTCTCTCATACAAACTTTGACTCCATCTGCTAGGACTCAAAGTTACAAGAATTTATGTGGTGTACAAACATCTGAGTACTTTATTCCTCTGTGCACTGTATGAATCATGCCTTTGGCTTTTGTCCAGGTTACAAAGCTACCAGTTGTTCATAATATGCCTCTTTGAAAAGAGTTGATTAAATGGAAACAGACTCGCACTCCACAATTTCTCATATAGTCAGAGATGGATTGGACATGCAGTTACACGAAAGTGTCACAAGAGAAATGGAGTCATTCGATTATATAGTCAGTGTGACAGTGCGTCATGGTTTACTGCAGTTCTTAACCCTTCTACGAAATGGGCTTTAAAGTACATCTTGTGAAAGCTAGTGAGGAGAAAATAAAATTGTTTTGCTCACACAATGATTTAACTTTTTATGCCTTTGAAATATGGAGCGAGATTGACCTCACTCCATATTTGTTTGAACAACCTCTAAACTTGGCTAGGAAATTTGACAACAATGTAAGATGGTACTGACATCTGCACACCTCCTATATGGGACACTGTGAATATTCAAATGGTCACACCATATATTAGAAAACTCAGAAAAAATAGAGTATATTTAAACTTTTAACCTTCATATAACCTTTGCAAATGCCCTATACACTCATCACTGCCTTATGATTATTTTTACAAGAACTTACTATTTTATCTAGGCCTTGAAACTCTGCAAGTTCGGCATCTTGAACACCAAATTTCTCCATCTTGTAAAAGCACCACTGATGTTTACCCTTGTTTGACTTCATGTCCTGTCTCTGCGTATTTTGCCTTGCACTTCTGTAACCGAATATGAATTTCTTTTGACATTTAACACAGTAACCATGGTCCCACACCAGCTAAGCACCCTCTGGCTCTGCATGCTACAGTAGCCCAAAACTGTCATGGTTGAGCTGGAAGGAGCGGACCGCTCTAAATATTTTTAATGTAGCTGGTAGGCTCAATGTTTACACATTTAAGGGTGAGATAAACTCATTAATGGCATAGGAGTCAATGATCAATAAAGAGAATGCTTAAGAGAATGCATTTGAAATCGTACAAACTTCACCTTTAAGGAGCAGCATGACAAAGAAATGACTCACAGTGTTGGCCTTAATGAGCACTGACAGAGACTCAAACGAACAGAATGAATGCTGCAGAATTTGACACAGGAATCTGAGCATACAATAGGCTTGGTTTCAATATTTAATCAGTAATGTTAGACTAACATTATTGTGGTGACAGTACAATTCACTCAGACTGAGAACATTACAGCTGGTCTCTGAGCCAGGATGACTTTCTGTGTGGAGCTTGCATATTCTCCCTTGTGTGTTGATGTGAGTTTCCTCCATATGCTTTGGTTTCTCCCAAAATCTAAAGACATACATGATAGGTGTGAATAGAACACAAAACTGACCATAGATGTGAGTTGGCCCTGAGGTTGAATTAATTATTAATTGTTATGGTGAATACCTGTAAATGGATTAACATTGTATAATATGTAATTGTACTGTGAAATACTGTAAAATGTATGGGCTTTGGAGGTAAAAACAATGAATTGCCACATAATTTATGGTAAAAAAAGAAAAAAGAAAAAAAGGGGGTGTCCAATTTGATTTGTAAAACTAGAAAAATGTCGAAATATTTCTGTGACAGCATAATTTTGTTCTGAATATTAGTTCAGTTTTAATGCATAAATGTAATATTTAATGCACGATTGCATTTATGTTCAAGATTCACTACTGCTTTGAGGGCAAGTTAATCAAGTTGGTCAATTCACAAAATAAAATGGAACCAAATTAGACCCTGATGCTGTCACATCCTGTTATACAGGTGCATCTCAATAAATTAGAATGTCGTGAAAAAGTTCATTTTTTCTTGTAAGTTATTTCAAAAGGTGAAACTATCATATATTTTAGATTGATTGCATGTAACGTAAAACATTTCAAAAGTTTTTTTGTTTTAATTTTGATGATTAGAGCTTACAGCTCATGAAAGAAAAATCAGTATCTCAAAATATTAGAATATTTACATTTGAGTTTCAATTAATGACCATCCCTACAGTATAAATTCCGGGTATCTCTTGTTCTTTGAAACCACAATAATGGGAAAGACTGCTGACTTGGCAGTGATCCAGAAGACGAACATTGACGCCCTCCACAAAGAGGGTAAGTCACAGAGGGTCATTACTGAAAGGTGTGGCTGTTTACAGAGTGCTGTATCAAAGCATATTAAATGCAAAGTTGACTGGAAGGAAGAATTTAGGTAGGAAAAGGTGCACAAGCAACAGAGATGACTGCAAGCTTGAGAATATGGTCAAGCAAAGCCGATTCAAATACTTAGCTTAACAAGGAGTGGACTGAAGCTGGAGTCAGTGCATCAAGAGTCACCACGCTCGCTACCAAGCCATTTCTGAACCGGAGACAACGTCAGAAGCGTCTTACGTGGACTGTGGAGAAAAAGAACTGGACTGTTTGTCAGTGGTCTAAAGTCCTCTTTTCAGATGAAAGTAAATTTTGCATTTCATTTGGAAATCAAAGTCCCAGAGTCTGGAGGAAGAGTGGAGAGGCACAGAATCCAAGCTGCTTGAAGTCTAGTGTGAAGTTTCCACAGTCAGTGATGATTTGGGCTGCCATGTCATCTGCTGGTGTTGGCCCACTGTGTTTTCTGAAGTCCAGTCAACGCAGCCATCTACCAGGAAATTTTAGAGCACTTCATGCTTCCTTCTGCTGACAAGCTTTTGGAGATGCTGATTTCATTTTCCAGCAGGACTTGGCACCTGCCCACACTGCCAAATGTACCAAAAGCTGGTTCAATGACCATGGTGTTACTGTGCTTGATTGGCCAGCAAACTTGCCTGACCTGAACCCCATAGAGAATCTATGTGGTATTGTCAAGAGGAAGATGAGAGACACCAGACCCAACAATGCAGATGACCTGAAGGTCGCTATCAAAGCAACCTGGGCTTCCATTACACCTGAGCAGTGCCACAAACTGATCCCCTCCATGCCACGCTGAATTAAAGCAAAAGGAACCCCTACTAAGTATTGAGTACATATAGAGTAAATGAACATACTTTCCAGAGGGCCAACAATTCCCTAAAAAAATTTTTTATTGGTCTTATGAAGTATTCTAATTTGTTGAATTGGTGGGTTTTTGTTAAATGTGAGCCTAAATCATCACAATTAAAAGAACCAAAGACTTAAACTACTTCAGTCTGTGGACTGAATTTATTTAATAAACGAGTTTCACAATTTGAGTTGAATTACTGAAATAAATGAACTTTTCCACAACATTCTAATTTATTGAGATGCACCTGTACATCTACTAGTTTAGAATTACAACTTTAATTGATTACAAAAGCATAGATTCATGTGTACATAGATTCATATGTGATGCGTGGGATTCAAACCAGAGAGTATTAATATCATGCAAACAATCTGACATAGTCATTGGATTTTTATACTGGTGTATGTAAAGAGATTTTTTTTCTTTGAAATAATTGGTATTGGTCGAACAAGATTGTGTTAGATTTTATGACATTTGTTGATGCATAACTACACTGAAGCAAAATTGATTTTTTGATTTTATACTTTTTTTTATAAACCACTTGGTTCATTTCCTAAATAACAAAATACGGCCTCACTTAGAGTCCTCAGTGCTCGGTGTTATCAGTGTAAATGGTTCTGTATCAAGAGTCTTTTATAACTTTTGAGCAATGGTTTTAAGATTATCTGACCCAAATTTGGCTAAAATAATAAAGCAATTTAAGCAGGTTTATCACGAGCTTCAGGGTTTATACACACTATAACAGAACCACTGTCTTGATTCACAATGAAAGTACGGAAAATGTTATTTCCAATCACAGATTTTTAATGCACTCTATATTTACATATCAAATCTACAAAATAGGTGCATGTTAAAATATGCTTGGTGAACTCATTATTTCCAGTGCCATAGCCCTTTACACACAATCCCAGGTTATTTACATCCCAGCATTACATTTTGATACAGTAAAGTCAGCACAATGCAAAACAAAAAGTATACTGGCACTTCAAAAGTAGCTTTAACACACTGTTAAAGCAGATCCAGTTGTTCTCAGAGTACTAGTATAAACTGGGACTGAAGTACTGAATTCAATAATTTTCAGAAGTTGAGGACTTTATTTAGTTTCCTTTTTTCCTCTTAATTTGAGAATCAGTGGCAACACACACACACACACACACACACATACACACACACACACACACACACAAACTACAGGCAGAAGATACTCAAGAGTACACACAAAGCTGTACCAGGATCAGTTTTGCTGTAAAGAATGACTGTGCACAGAATTGAGAGGAGCTAACCAGTTACTAGAGGCACAGACATTCAGCAACCTGTCCAAAACTACAGCACCAATAGGAATAAACTTCATAACATAGACCATTTACAGTATTTGAGGTACAGTAGATGTCACACAATCACAATTCATTCAAAAACTACTGCAATACATATTATATATTAAACAGCAGAACAGATCAGTTTAGTTATTTGTAGCATGTATAATAGTAAATTACTTGTTTTTTGTTATTATTCAGTTGATCAATGATTTGAAACTGAGTTCTGATGACTCCTCGGTCATGCTGTCCAATCCACTAACACATGATTCAAATATACAAACAAATATGATTCAATAAATCTAATCAAGTGTGCAATATGTGGTACTTCAAATCACATTTCTTGATAGCAACAACAACAACAACAACAACAAAAATGAACAGTGTTGGTCTGTCAGAGGAGCTTCAATGACTAAACGAATACCAGTGTCTCAGTGTGAATGCTCTAATGATTAGTAAACTGATAGAAGGAATATTCAAATAATGCAATGTAGCTGAGAAAAAGGGAGAAAATATAAATTAATTTTACTAAATGAGTTAAGTTATAAATGAGGTAACCATTACAGTTAATTAGCTTTCAGTATTATTTTAGTACATCATGAAGGCTGTGCTTAAAGCCACAGGTTACAGACTTTCAAACACATAACCTAAAAATGAAAGTCCAAACTCCAATCAAAAAGATTGCCATTAATTATCAAGTTAGCCCAATTACTAATATTTTTATATATTTGATCTTGGACCACAAAACCAGTCATAGGGGTCAATTTTTTGAAATTGAGATTTATATATCTGAAAGCTGAATAAGCTTTCTATTGATAAGGTTTGTTAGGATAGGACAATATTTGGCTGAGATACAACTAGTTTATAATCTGGAATCTGAGGGTGCAAAAAAATCTAAATATTGAGGAAATCATCTAAATAGTCTTTAGCAATGCATATTACTAATCAAAAATTAAGTTTTGGTATTTTTGGCATAAAAGAAAAATGGATAATTTTGACCCATACAGTGTATTGTTGGCTATTGCTACAAATATACCCCAGCGACTTAAGAGTGGTTTTGTGGTCCAGGGTCACATATAAGGGAGAAATTTCTTGTTGTATGGGAACATGATTATATAATCCTTTATTAATTAGATTAATATTAATTTACATTTTAAAAAGCGGGGAATTCTGTTGCAGACCGCCACTGAGAATGGTAAGGGATTGCAATTATTTTAAGCTGACCTTTTAACATTGAAACATTTATCAGAAAATAACACATTGTTTGAAAGATAGAGAGAAGTTAATCTAGCTGTTTCCTTGCTACTTCGGTTACTCTTAAATATCTTTTAAAGGTCCTTCACACACAATGAGCTGTAACAGTGCTCTCATACTACCTCATGTACTTATATTTAGATGTTTATAAAAAATATAGAACACTTACTAAAATGTCCTCATAAAATACTGATATTTCTCTTTGCTCATGCAACTTCAGATTCTGTGCTTTAAAGGAATATATTCATTCCTTCAACAATTGAAACGATTTTACCTGGCACCTTGAAAAGCTGACAAGCCAGCAGCAGCTACTAAACCCAAGTTTTATTTTGAAATGAATACTTGTGCTATCGCTGATAGCCCTCGATGGCTGGCATAAAGTATGTAGCTGTAAAAAGCATCAACCTTTGGGCTTCTCCTGCAAATTTACATTCAACATTGTTTAAAAATCGGAATCTGCTGTTTTAGCTGCTTTGATGACTTGGCATGGTTTAGGCACTAACACAAACTGCAAAATTGCAGGAGGACCGCAGTAAGGTACTTAGCATTTGTTTCTCATTTATGACCTTTACAACTGTTAAATTATGTTGCCTGTCATTTCGCACACACACAAACACACACTCTGGGCTTTATGGTGGTGGGGGTAACTTGACATCCAAGAGACTGTAAGCAAAAATGTTCCAGAAGATTCCACAGAGGATAAAGAGTGTGTAGACACTAAAGAAGATCCAGAACAAGGACTGTTCCTGCAAACGCTGTTCATAGTTCTGAAGAACCACAACGCCAAGGGTGAGGCCCACTGCCACACCCCCCAGATGGGCCACAAAGCTGGGATTAGGGCATGGTGGGAAGGCTGGGGGATAGAATCGAAGCCAGACGGCGCGACCAAACTCCACACTCACTGTAGATACAGAAAGCAATGTGAGGGTTTACATATATTACACATTTCATTTAAAAACACAGCAAATCTTAAATACAGAAAACTTAAGTGCACTAAGTCAATTTTTATGTTTTGCCTTTGTTTATATTTTTTTTATATATTAAAAAAATATTTATACATTTTTTTTTATATTTTTGTTTCTTGGACTTATACTGACAATGGATGCAAAAGTTATCTGTGTCATTGTAGAGATGGTCTATTCACAGGTATTTAGTAACTATTTAAACTGTATGCCAAAAAAAGTGAGTAGTATTCAGCTCAGTATTCAGCTCCTCCTTTTATATTGTGAACCACCTTATGATATGTACAATAAAATTGTGGGTAAAAAAATGACTTCATGCAGTTTTATTGATTAGAACAATTCTGTACATATCCTCCTAGTTCTGGAAGAACTGGACTATTATCATGAGTACGTTCTGTTTTGACTTTTCGACTTAAGACTGGTTTTGTGGTCCAGGGTCACATATTGTCAATCCCGTAGAATATCATGGTCATTCAATATTGCGAGCACAGACTTACAGTCTCATAAACTAAAGACTATTTTAGCATGAATAACATAAAAAAACAGTTTACATACTGCACACCAGAGCCATTGCCATGCGAAAGAGTTTGAACTGACACTTCATCCCTGACCAATTCTGTAAAGCGAGGGAGAGAAACATCAAATTAGAAGAAATGACAAGAAAATTGGTAGTTAAGAGAGAAAACACTTCAGTATTCGTTCTTATACTCTTCTGGTTTTGTTCCAGGGAATTGGTTTTGGTACCCTATCAAGGTTGCTTCAGACTGGCGTTTTCAGTGATGCTGTGACTATCACAGCTGGCAAAGGGAGCAGCATTAGCACCTGTGATTAATCAGCTAATTCAAGTTTAGTCTTGCAGTTTTGCATGTATTACAAATAATAACTAAATCAGATTTGATTTGACCTAATGAGAGTTCAGTTTTTGTTGTAGACAGTCTATGTGTAATCTGAGTCCATACCATGTACCAGTGCTGACACTAAAAGTTCTATCTGAAATGCTGAGCAAGTACAGGAGGGTTCATTATCTGACTCAAGAGAGTGTGGACAGTCCGGTGTTAATATTTAATGACTCTTACCAGGTCATTATGCAGTACAAAACACCTCCATTCAATTAGAGAGAAAGTCAAAGCTTTGGGCAATAGCACACAGGTCTTTGATTGGTCAATGACAGAGGAGGAGGAGCTACAAAGTAGACAGTTATTGTATTGTATTATTATATATCATCGGTTCTGACCATGTTATTTAGATACTACTGAAGAAAACAGCAACAAGAAGTGAACAACTATAAAAAGTATAAAGTCTTTATGCAGAGTTCAAAACAAACACAACCTGTGCGTTTACATGCACGTTCTTAAACTGATTATGCTTAATAAGCCGAAAACGCACATGGTCATGTAAACGTAACCCGTTTTCATTTATCGGAGTAAGGTCATAAACGGCGTAAGCATAAACCGGTAGTTTTTTGCCTCTTACCCCAATGTCGCGTGACATGTAAACACAATAAAACGCTTTCTGTCGGCTTATTAAAGCACGCATGTGTGATACGTGACAGGAATGCAACATTAGTGCAGATTTAAGTGCATCTAGACAGAGCAAATGTTTTGCAGTAAAGAAAGAAGGAAATATAGGCCTACAGTAGTCAAAAATTGAAGTGGATCAAAAAAGTTCATAAAGACAAGAAAGTATTTTGGTTTTAGGTTTTAGGACAACTTTGATGAAACGTTTTGATCCACTTCAAATCTTGACTACTGTATAACAACAGCAGATTCTTTCATGACTCAGAAAATGCTAAAAATGTGTTCTCATCTTGTGATATAAGACGTATAAGTGTTTCAGTCAAAACACTGCATTTATAACTGCATGAGAGGATAATATGTGACCATGGACCACAAAAACAGTATGGGTCAATTTTATGAAATTGAGATTTATACATAATCTGAAAGCTGAATAAATGAGCTTTCCATTGTATGTATGGATTGTTAGGATAGGACAATATTTGGCCGAAATACAACTATTTGAAAATCTGGAATCTGAGGGTGCAAAAAAATCTAAATATTGAGAAAATCGCCTTTAAAGTTGTCCAAATGAAGTTATTAGCAATGCATATTACTTGATCAAAAATTAAGTTTTGATATATTTACAGTAGGACATTTACAAAATATCTTCATGGAACATGATCTTTACTTAATATCCTAATGATTTTTGACATAAAAGAAAAATCGATAATTTTGACCCAGTGTATTGTTGGTTATAGCTACAAATATACTTGTGCGACTTAAGACTGGTTTTGTGGTCCAGGGTCACATATATGTGCTGCAAGTTTCTCCAAGACATGTTGAAAGCTTTATTTAACATCACAACTGACAATGTATGGAATACTCGGAGTCAGACACACAAATGATTGTATTTTGAAGTCACTACAGAGAAGTAACCTGATTTGTTAATTAAGTCATGTAAACGCAGCTTACTTGCAATGTCAGGTTACTGATGTGCATGTAAACAGGGAAAACTGGCTATTTTAATAAGCAGATATTTGTGAGTTCTCAGTTTACTTGTGTGCATGTAAACGTACTATGGATGACTGAAAGATGAACCTTACAATCTTTCAGCTATCTGATAATCTGTATCTGAAAATAAAGGTGGAAAAAGAGGCAGATGAATCATGCACATACATGACAGAGAGCATTAATTGTTCGAGTTTGAGTAATTTTTTGTGACAAGAGACATCAGGCTGAATTTCACACTCATCATTTTTCCTGACAGTCTGAGTCAAGGGCATCCTAATATTTTTCAAAAGAGATTTTAAACAGGAGCTGAATTAAGATTGAAGTCTATATACTACACATAAAGTACCACTTAGTGTCACCACTGTGATTAATAGATTATTTGATGTTTCTATGCATTATCAAAAATTGATGCTGAACAATATTCATTTTCTAGAACAAAACATTTTCACAACTGCTCAAACTGCCATAATAAGAATATTCGATATAATCATAAAAAGATCATAAGAATAATCATAATAAGAATATATTTAATATTGCCATAATAAAGAATATACTAATTTCTTTATTACCATGACAACGTTGGCGAGGTGGGCGGAGACCAGAGCGTAGACTCCGCCTGATGAACCGACCACAGGTGCTGTCATGTCTGTCACTGACACTGCCAATGAACCTGCAAATGGAAAGAGTATCAGTGAACAATGACTTAAAAGCTATCGTAAGACATTCTGCCTAAGATCTCCTTTTGTGTTTACCAGAAGAAATAACATAATGGAGTTGGAATGGGTACGAAATGGACAAAATTGTTATAAAATTGTAACTATTCCTTAATGTGGGTGTTTTAATGAAATCAGAACAAACTGAAACTTGATTTACTGTATCAAGGCATCCCTGTAAAGATTTTATTCATAACACATGACTCTTGAGACTTTATGATAGCTTCGTGCTGATTCTCATGACAAATATCAAAATCCAGTTGAAGAATTCATTTAAAATTATTTACAGTATTTTCAAATATATTATATAATATATTTAAAAATATGTATTTATTATCATTTTTTATTTATTATGTACAATTATTAATTTAAAAATGCAGATTGCACAATGTTTATTCTGTGGGATAATTCAAGGTAAAACACACACACACACACACACACACACACACACACACACACACACACACACACACACACACACACACACACACTTGTTCTGCTATCCTTGTGGGGACTCTCATAGGCATAATTTTGTTCTGCTGTACAGACCTTATTTTCTATCGTCCTACACCAACCCTACACCTAAACCTACCCCTTACAGGAAAATTTTCTGCATTTTTACATTTTCAAAAAACTTCATTCTGTGTGATTTATAAGCTTGTTTACCCGTGGGGACCTCAATTTAGGTCCCCACCGTGACACAAGTCCCCATGAGGCTGTGTGTATTCAGGTCTAAGTCCCCACCAGGATAGAAAAAACAAGTACACACACACACACACACACACACACACACACACACAAATGCAAAAACAAGAAAGTTCTGTATCTGGTGAAAATTAAGCACCCATTCTGATCATGTTATTTGGATACTACTAAAGAAAACAGCAATATCAAGTGAACAAGTGCAGAAAGTGTAACGTCTGTATGTGGAGATGAAAACAAACACGCATCCTCTAATTACTATATCAAGTTTCTCTAGGCAGAGAATGGCAGTGCCTTGTAAAGATGTAATTATGTACATCCACATTCACACAGTGAATACACACATTGTGATCAGACCTACACACCACTGTTGATGAATGTGAAATACTAGTAGAGGGATGTGACTTAGTGACTCCTCATGGGGTTATTTCATCTTTAACTGGCCTTTTCATGTTTCTGTAGCTGCAATGCATATGTTTCTACAACTTTTTAATGTTCTAATAGGATATCCATGTGCTACACTCTTAAAAATAAAGGTGCTTCACGATGCCATAGAAGAACCTTTTTGTCTAAATGGTTCCATAAAGAACCGTTAACATCTGAAGAACCTTTCTTTTCACAAAAGGTTCTTTGTGGCAAATAAGGTTCTTCAGATTATACAAAGGTAAGCAAAAGATGGTTCTTTAAAGAACCTTTGACTGAATGGTTCTTTGTGGAACCAAAAATGGTTCTTCTATGGCATCGTTTGAAGAACCTTTTGAAGCACCTTTATTTTTAAGAGTGTAATAAAGGAATTTAAATGTGCAGAAGAACCATCAGATATTAAAAGTTTAGTTCACTAAAAACGAAAATGGTCATCATTTACACACCCTCATGCAAGTAACTCAATTATGTAACCAAATATTTCTGATTGGGGAGAAACAAATGTAATGAATGTAGTGTAATAATGTAGGAATTTAAATAATGACCATAAATCTGAATATTCATGGGACATGCTCCCCAAATGGCATCAACATGAGATATTGCATTCTTTACACTCAGTTAGCTTGGTTCAGTCTTTTCTCTTTGTAAAAGCGGGAAGTTTTAATACAACAATATCCATCCTTTCATTTATCAAGCTTTTTCTCTCAAATTCCACTCAGTTTAGGGCAAAAGATCAGACAAGGTAAGTCCTCTGGCTATGTAATTCACAAAGGTTTTTGACAAGGTATTGCAGTGTATAAAATAGATCAATAACATGCATAACCAAACCAGTTTATATATGCTGTAAGCGCTACAAACCGTCTTTAGCATTTCACAACGTGTGCCTTTTCCAAAATATTCCAAAAATGTATGACTAATTTCCCAGTTCTGGGTCTGGGCTGCAGTAAAGTGAGGGCTGGGGTTAAACTCCCCCCTCATGACATCTGCTGCTGTTTCTCCAGGAGTATACACACACATACACACACACACACACACACACGGATATTAGCTGCTAATGTCATCAGGGAGAATGAAATGACATTTCCACTTCAAATCAAACCCCACAGCTGATGGAAAATGCAGGCCAACTTCCCCCCTCCTTTCTTCTCTCCTTTGCTCTGCATCATTCTCACTTTCACTCCTCATGCCTCTTCATCTCTGTTTTTCTTGCATTCTCCAGTTTGTTTGTTTTTTTGTTGTTTTTACCTCTCTGTTCCTCTCAGCAGGGGTTGCAGATTGTTGTGTGAGGTTTTCTAATGTTGGAAAAGCTGAGTGTTTGTAGCGTTTAATCAGCTTTCCATTTGTTAATCTTCACAAGTCTGAAAGCACATGGCTGGACATGGAAATAATTATATAATCATTGTGTTATACCAACATGTTTGCTTCCATCCAGTTGACTCCTTTGAATAATTTCCAGGATTTTGACTTGATTTTGAGTTTTTAGAATTTCAACTTCATTTGTTTCACAAGTAAATGACATAAAATTATAGTGGTTGGAGTGCCACATCAAATCAAAATGGACATTTTACCAAATACAATGTATAAAATTTATATAATTGATGACTATTGGATACAATTTGAACATTTTATACATTTTGTAATGATTTGTATGGTTAAATATGTGTGGAAAAAGTTTGCACATGTCACTTAATCTAATGCCCAACGATTAAAATAATTAACAGCAATTTGTAGAAAGAAGGGCAAAGTAATAGAACAACAATAAAGATAAATGGGACCTCAATAAACTAGTCTGGTTAAATCATAAGTGTCATCATGATCAAAAGAGCTGTCTGAACCCTTGAATGAAGGCTGTTGAGTATTCAGAGTCTGGAAAGGGATGATGGATATTTCTCAAAGGGAAGGCTGCATCCTAGTGAGGATGTGTCCTTCCTAGACCAGTCCTTCTGATGCTTTAAGACTAGAGTCCTTCTAAGTATCAAAGGCTAGAATGAGATGGTCTAATAAGTGTGCATGGTCATATATGTTTCTGCCTGCCTGGTTACAGAATGAAAATACTATTCAAATTATAATTAGAAAAATACTTTACTTATATTAACTTGCTATATTAAAGGGTTACTCCACCCCAGAATGAAAATTTTGTCATTAATCACTTACCCCCATGTTGTTCCAAACCCTTAAAAGCTTTTTTCGTCTTCGGAACACAATTTAAGATATTTTGGATGAAAACCAGGAGGTTTATGACTGTCCCATTGACTGCCAAGTAAGCGACACTGTCAATGCCCAGAAAAGTATGAAAAACATCGTCAGAATAGTCCATCAGTGGTTCAATCTGAATTTAATGAAGCGACGAGAACACTTTTTCTGCGCAAAAAAAACAAAAACAACAACTTTATTCAACAACTCATCCCCTCTGGTTCAGCGTAGCACCATTTTGGAGAATATCCGCTGGATGCAAGCAGCGTACACTGTTCAATGTCAGCCGCATACCGGATATGCTGTTTTCGTTCAAATCAAAGCGTAAACAAACGTAGAAGACATATCGTTGCAGTGCGGCTGACACAGAACAGCATACACAGTTTGCGTCCAGCGGATATTCTCCAAAATGGTGCTACGCTAAAGCAGAGGAGACGAATTGTTGAATAAAGTAGTTGTTTTGTTTTCTTTGCACAGAAAAATTATTCTCGTCGCTTCATTAAATTCAGATTGAACCACTGATGGCAGATGGACTATTCTGACGATGCTTTTCATACTCTTCTGGGCCTTGACAGTGTCGTTTACTTGGCAGTCAATGGGACAGTCACAAACCTCCCGGTTTTCATCCAAAATATCTTACATTGTGTTCCGAAGACGAACGAAGCTTTTACAGGTTTGGAACGACATGGGGGTAAGTGATTAATGACAAAATTTTCATTTTTGGGTGGAGTAACCCTTTAATGCAGTACAGGAAATGACAACGGTCTGTGGTCTCCTAATGCACAGTTTAGCATTATGTGATTCATTTACAACACGAAAGAAAACATATTGCATTCATCTCAAAAAACATTTTTGTCTTACATACATAACATAATGAAAGTCTTGATTTATTTTCATCAAATTAATTTTTCATGAATTGGATGGAATCTATGCAAAGGATTGTCGGCAATTGAAGGACGTGAAGGATGCACCAGATGTATCCTTCAAAACAGGCCGAATAAAGGACATGAAATGCAGACTAAGGATCCTCTTCTAAGGATCCTTCAAACTGAGACGCCCTTTGACAAAGCTTGATGATGTAGCAGCCTAGATATGCAGCCCAAAATTGATGTGCTCTTCCATTTGAGAAGCACCCTTATAGCCATTTCTAACTTCTTTAAATCCTCTATTCCAATGTATCTGAAATAACCTACAAATGGAGAAGGTTTCAGACCACTGGTAATCTGTCCAGGCTGGACCACTTCACCAAACTCACCTCAAGAGCAGAGCACAAGATGCTTCAGAAAGTCTCAAAGAACCCTAGGTTGATATCAAGGGATCTACAGGCATCAGTATATAATGTGAATGTTGCCAGAACTGCCAACCATAATAACCCTGCCAACCAATAAAACTGTTTATTTTGCCAACGTATTTCGGCACACAGGCCTTCATCATGGCTAAAAGTTTAAGGTAACACTTCAGTAAAGGGACCAATTCTCACTATTAACTAGTTGTTTATTAGCATGTCTATTATTAACATATTACAATTACATATTTACAAATTAATGACTTTCAAATAATTATCCCCAAACAAAAAGATGACCTGTGGTAATCACAGCTTTCAGTCTTTGGTTAAAATTAAAAATGTATATTCACTGAACATGTTTTGGAGGTTTAAATGCATTCAAGGTCCAAAAACACTTTAAATTTCTATTAATATACAATGCAGCATTAGCTCTTTCTCTGAAATGGTTTGTTTAAGGATCCCATCTCTCTAAACCAGTCATTTCCAAGCACCTATTCTACTCTGACTAGACCAGTCTGTTGTGATTGGTCTACTGCTAACAGTGGATGTCGGAAACTAAACTTCCATTACCATATCTGAATGCCAGCTCAGTAGTCTTCCTCAGCAGTTGTATATACATTGATATAAACAGTATCAAAATCTTGCTCCACACTGTATCACTACTCAAAGTAGTAAAAATAACAGACAGTCTGCATTAATCAACACAATTTTAACCAGGCTAATAGTGGGCCCACAGTATTTCAAGACAATAATTTGAGTTAGCAGAAGGTGACAGCTGTGCACTGGGTGTACATATATAAAACAAACCACATGTTTTGAATACTTGGTAGAAAATATGCACGTAAATGATTAATCATATGGTTGTGACCCAGAGGCGCAAGATGGTACAAATAAAGTGGGTACTGCTTTATCTTTAGTGAATAAGCATTTTGCAAATCCCATGTTGAACTCAGCAAGATTTGAGAAACAGTCGTCAGTAAAATGACAGGGACACAACAAAAGGTTGGAGTTATACTGCTGTGGTGTAACTGTAAAAATTTATTGTAACCACTGACTATTCACATCCTTATCCTTTGGGAGCACATGCAAAGTGATTTTTACTTTCGCAGTGCAGAGAACAGCATCTTCTAGATATGATGACAACACAAACCAAACTCTTCCAGGCCACAGCTATAGTTTTTGAGGGCAGGTCAAAGTACACATTGTTCACAGGCAGCCAAAGAAGACTATAGGTAGGAATTATGCAAATTTGTAACCTAAGTAACCTATCCTGTTTATGCAGGAAGTAAGGTGTGGAATTACTGATGACATGTTTCAGACAGTTCAGTATTGGAGATTTCTTCTGAGAGACAATAACTCCAATTGTTGTGCACTTTGCTCTTGAAATTTTGCAGACCTTTTAGATTCACAAACAGCTATATTACACACTACATGAAAGGTAATATCCGAAAAAGCATAATAGGGGCACCTGAAGGAGATTGCACTAAAAAAACACTTTCTCATCATAAACAGAAAACCTAAAATATATGCTGAGTTTGACTCACCTGCCAGTACGCCACACACATACACCAGGCCGATTCTCAAAGCTCCGTGGACCATCTCTAATGGCACACCCACCAAAAGTTGCATGGCCATATTTAGACCCAGGTGTTCAATTCTGAAACATATAAATCAGCATTAGCACAATTACAGATGTGCCTGAGAAAGGGATTAATATATTTTCCCAGATTAGATTAGATCAGAGTGTCTGTATATTTAGTTATTTTCAGAAGTAGCTAGAATTTACAATTTGGTGCACTCGCATAAAAACCTCCTTCTGTTTACCATATTTGATGTGCTGTATGTATCTATGTATGTGCACTCATTAATGTTTATACGCGAATAAAAGCCTCAATTAAATCTGGTTATCATATAAAGTAATCATATCTTTTCAGAAGAGTTGGATTAAATCGCTCTATTCATTTGGATTACCTTTACAATATCTTTAAGTACAGTTTGAACGTTGCGTGGACTTCATTTTTCATTGAAGATTCTCTAATTGAGCACAGATCAAAAGAGCAAAAAATAATATGATTACTGTACCGCCACCTGCCCTTATCAACCTCCAGATGTCAGTGGTGAACTCAAGAATATCTGGTAAATTAAACAGTCAATAGGTAACTTTAAATGACACTATTAGGTTTAATTAGCAGAGAACAGTTTTTCAATTTTGTTTCTTTACAAGCTCTTCTTTCAATACATCTTAATTTATGGAAGAACTGAAAATGCTGTTGTTGTGATCTTACATAAAATTTTCAAATACTTGTCAGAAAACAGTAATGTGTCAGAGATGAGGCCTGTAGTGTGTGTGCTCTGACACACGAGTGACCTGATTCTGGCATGAGTCATTACCCCAATTCCACCCCTATTCCAACTTTGTTTAGTCCAGCTTTTTTTTCTAAAGCCCTGTTCACTTCACCAACTGCTCTAATTCTTTGACTTTCAGTACTGCACATGGAAAACTGTTACACTTGATGTCCTTCACATCTACAACAGCATAGTGACATATCTGGGTGACAGAGAAACACTTAACTACAGCTTATGTTGCTCATGTCACATACTTGGCTCTCCTCAACATTGCCAAACAGATCCGATAGAAGCCCAGTGGGGCAAAATCTGGACCCAGATCTAAAATAATAAGAAGCAGGACAAGGTCAGAATAATTATCCTCGTAGAACAAGGACCTGAAATTCACTAAGCTTCAGATAACTGGGGCATATAACTTAAGTCATGGTGTAGGATGATCATACAGAGCTAAAAGAAAGAATCACTGACAAACAGCTTATTCAGGACGCTGATAAATCCATCAGCCTGTCAGACAAAAGAAACTAAGAAATGAAACTGAAGAGCCTTTAATAAAATATCTGAACTGAATGTGATCTCTGAATATATTAGCCAATCTTCAGTACAAGCAATGTCCATCTTTCAAAACAAAAGACAGTTCATGTCCCCAGAAACAGCATATAAAAGTAACTGAATTACTTATCAGGACAATCTGCATGAATGATCTTGAATTATGAATGGCTAGGGGTCTGATCTGAAACTGATCTCTGCTTCAACAAAACCCACAGTTTCCAGAATAAAAGATAATTAAATCGCTGCCATGAAAAGATTGAAATAAGAGGGAAATTTTTCATCTGATAAAGCAAGAACACATTTCACACATTTTTCATGAAAAAAGTGTGTCTACAGTACATACAATCACATACAAAAGATCCTGTACGCACACACTGTACGGTACTTTAATAAAGACGTGTGACAAATAATTCTGCTGTGGCTTTGTTTAAAACTATTTTTGTTAGCTGATCAAAAAAGAAAAAGTAAGTGGCAACATTGTGTCTTGGTATTAACTTCTTGTTTATTGAACTGATCGTAATCAGGCTGTTGGTTTGATTATCACCACATGAGATCAGAGCAACAACACACTTGCTTTGCTCCACCAGTAAACACAAATTTGCCTCTCATAAAAAAAGATATAGATATAATTTTGTGAAGGAAAGAACATTTTAAAAAGTGTCAAGATGTGATCCAATGTATAGTTTAAATATTAAAATACTTTTTTTTTTTTTTTTTTTTTAATAAGGAATAGCATTAGCATGTTAAAAATTGTCCCAGCAGTCTTTTGTGTGGTGAGATATATTAAAAGAATCTCAAAACTTTCAAGGACAGGACAATACCAAAAACAACGCACGTACAGTAAGTACCAGATTTCTTCTGGCACTGACCTTTAAAATGGCCTTTACCCATCAGATTACAAGCAGAATCATGTGAAGGGGATTTAGAAGGGCAAAATAAGAATGTTAGTGGACACTGCAAATTTCTGTTTGTCAATGCAAAACATTTCTGTTTCTGTTCCAAACAAAATGATGTTTGATACAACTGCTGATTATTTGAGATCATGTGGTGTTTAATGCTGCAATGCTGTGACACCATCTCAGAATGAGTCATGTCCTACCCACTGCTGCTGATGAAACCAACTTAGAGAGTGTCTTTTGAAAAGCCTGTGTCTGTGTGAAAGAGTCTGTGTGTTCTCCTATTGGGATTCTGTTGGTGCAGCAGACAGAGCAGATCACTAGCTTGGGTTAATGGGGAGATTACTCTGTAGATGAGTGTAATATAAAACATTAAACCCCACGGATCACAGCATATCAGACATATCACAGGGGCTCAAGCCCTCTATCAACCTCTGACACAGGCCTTCCATCCTTCATGTCAGAAAAAAGCTTTTTAAAATGTGGTTTAATAGCATTTTGTGTGCCTGAAAATGTTGCATTGAGGGTGTAAGCATTTTAAAATGCCAGAAAAGAAACAGCTAATCAAAGCAGTATCTAAAAATGGCCACATTGAGCCACATTTTGAGGCTGCAATACACGTGGATGATTTGAGATACAAATACATCTGTACATTACAACCGAGAAAAAGGTAATGCATTTGTTAAGCACCATGAAAGCCTGATATGCACATGAGAAAGCTTTTATTCCTGCTTATTTACAGCTCTCTGTATTCAGATTTGTCAATTGTAGCATTGAGCTGTCAACTATTTCTGTGTAATGACAACTAAACTATAACACACCAGCGGTTTATCTCATATCACTTAGAGATCTCTTTCTCTTTTCATAGCAATTTTACAGTATCTCAAAAGCATTAACTAGAAAATGAAGAGAAGGTGGATGGTTTTAGGTGGTGTTGATGGTAACTTACAGTACACTACATGCAACAACTACCATGCTCTGGACAGGTTTAACTGTGGGTAAGAGATCATAAGAGATCTCATGATTACTGTATGTTAGCTAGCTAGTACAAAAATAACTTTCAATTCAATTCTCGTATAGAAATTAATATTTTAATATTGCTGCCAGGATGATTGTAATGGACTATTTTTCTCCAAAGGAAGTTTAAGCTAATCTTCATCTAACATTAAAATAATTTGAAATCAAATAAATATTTTATGTTCATATATTCATAATATAATTATATGACCATAATGAGTTATCTCGTAATAATATAAGTAGTGCGTAACTCACCCTGCGTGCATGAAGATGTAGCTAAGGTAGCGCCAGGCCTGAGCTCTGAGCTGCGGGTGGTATGGCAATGGGCCCTTCAGGAAGTATGGTGATGAGACTTGCAGAACCCAGCGGTTAAGTTGGAATCCGTAATACATAAAGACAACAACCTGAGGACAATATGGAAAGTAAGAGCCTGTTACTAATGTGACACTTGTGCTGTTCTTCAAAACATAGTGGGCCGCCTACAGAGGAAGCATTTTAAGGGGACTCATCACACAATGGCTGTTCTAAAAGTGTTTTCAATATTGTTGAACATAGTCCCTAATGCGCACCAAGACTTCATGTTTTTGATCATAAATACAGCTACAACTGTAACACTGAGAAATATTACAATTTAAATCAATTTAAAAACAACTTAAAACCTTTTTCTACTTTAATATACTATTAAATTGTAATTCTGTCACATGATTCCAATGTGCTGTTTTGTATATTATGTATTAAAGCAATTAGCACAGTGTGGATGGTAAGAAAAATGTTAATGTTCAATATTAATACATATTTCATTCACTACTAATTTAATAAAAATAATTATTGTAATTAAACATTTATTATTTTATCCAAAGTATTTTATGCTTATTAGGGCATCAGCTTTGTAGCTTATCAACATGTTCATGTCAAACCTCAGGAAAATTAATTGCTAGTTAAGCCACCCATGCAGGAGGTATAGTGACTTGGACTCAGTGGGTTTCACTGTCATCTCACACCAAGAAGATCCCCGGTTCAGGTCTTTTGAGCTGGAAGGCCTTTTAATTTAGAGTTTGCATGTGTTTTTTCTTTCTGGGTACTCCCACAATTTTCCCCACAATCTGCAGCTTCAGCAGTTGTACATGTAGGCATTGAAGCAGCTTACTAGAATCTGTTAAGCTTTGATTCATATTATCTCCTACTGAAAATTGGGGCCTGGTATAAAGACTTACATATCACTTGCATGTCTGCTGGAACTGGAGGAAGACTTTCAATTCAGTGACTCTCAAATTCATTATTTGTTCATTCATTTTAAAGGAGAGTTCAAGCACATTGATCTGATTAGTGTGCTCTCTAGTGACTTTAATCTATTTAGAACAGCAGTAATGGGCCCACTTTATACAGTAATACATGTTTTAAACTATGTACTAACATTTAAATCAATCATTTGATACAGTCTTTCATCTGCTGTTGTTTTGAGGTAAAAAAACCCTCATTTTTTTGTTTTATAGAAGCAGTGGACAATATATATATATATATATATATATATATATATATATATATATATATATATATATTTAATAATCTTTAATAGTAAAGTTTATTCTAACCTCTGCTATAGTGATGGCCAGCATAAGCCATGGTGGTGGACAGTAGGTGTAACTGTCAAAGTACCACTTGCGGTCCACCTCTCTTGGCAAAGTCTCATAGGCAACGTGACGCACAAGTCTCCGAGACAGACCCAAGCCCACTTCCTCTCTCATTGCAGAATTCCTGAGCTGCCGACTCCCCTGCAGGATCGCTCGACGGAAACTGTTTGAGCGCTTGTTGCTCATCTGAAAAAACAAAACAAAACAAAACATGACACAAACTGAACAGTCAGGTTTATCAGCACTTTTCTTGTAAATATGCAAATGATCATGAAACAGTCAATCAAGTTTTTATATACAGACAGTAACAAACTTTTATATTTATCTGTGATCTCATTTACTGTAATCCTTAATAATATTTATGGATGTTTTTTCTCATTCAGAATCTCTGACTACACTAATTCACCACCTGGGTTTTTTGGGAAATATCCCTGATGTTATTGGTCTATGAGCTATCTTTCTGTCTTTGACAGTGCACCCTATCACACATCCCATGACCCCCCCACCCCACCCTTCTCTGCCACAGACAGAATGCCACTGTTGTCACTTAGCAACCGATTAAAGATTCCACACTCTTCTCAAGTCTCAGAGCAGCTGTGTAACAAACAGTGTGTAAGTTATTGCATGAGTGTGTGTTTGTGCGTATGAGACAATGCTGTTCAAACAAGCTTTTCACTGCTGAGGCAAAAAGCCCTCCTCAAAAACCTGGAATGTTCTTTTATCCAATGCCAGGCTCCTGATCAGGAATACAGATCATGCATTATGGAAGTTGTAGAAGAGGCCCTGAGAAGGATGAAGAAATTTAGTTGGAAAGCCCCTAAAGATGTTGCCTTTGCCATCACATTGGGATCAAATGAAATAGTTTAAAACATGACTAAGTTGACTAAACATGACTAAAACATGACTAAAACATGACTAAGCTGACCTACAAAGCTTACAGTTTCATAATTCACTCAGTAAAGCTATAAAAACTCTGTGAAATACAGGAAAGAAGCCAACTTTGTGAAAAACTAAAGCCAGAAAATAATGACCGCAGCCCCCTGTCTGGATAACAGCTCACCTCAAATGAGATTCTGTAGAGGAATATGTGCACACAACCATCTGCAAGCTGTTTCTACTGATGTTACATCAGTGCCTGTCTGTTTGATATAGATATACACATGGACACACAAAACAAAATACGTACACACACTGGCCAGTTTTTTTTTTTTTTAAATAATACTTTAATTCAGCTAGGATTCATCAAACTGATCAAAGGTGACAGTCAAGACTTTCAGCTTAAATTCTGTTCTTTTGAAATTTTTAGTTCATCAAAGACTCACCAGAAAAAAGTACATCATGCTTTCCTCAAAAATGTAAGCAGCACAACTGTTTTCAGGTGTGATAATAAGAAATGTTACTTGAGCACCAAATCAGCATATTAGAATGAAAAAGGGTGTGTTGATAATGCAAAATAGTAAACAGTTTTTTTTTCCAGTTAAAGTCAGTTCATCATTGATTCAGTGATGTCGTTTTCTAGCTCAGTTCAGTTTCATATATACTATATAATAATGAATAATTAGCAGGTACTTACATACTACAAGATACTTTAATAGAATACAACGGTTTGTCTAAAAAAGCACAAAGGTACATTTTGTAATGCCTTACAATAATGAACATTAATAAACATTTAAGTTCATATTAATTTATGCTGTTGTTCATTAATAATTAATGTTGTAATACATTAACTATTGTTAAAGTATAAATCTGGAAATGTTAAAAATGCATAGTGAAAACATTAACCAATAACATTAATAAACACTGAATGCTGTCAAATTATTGTTTGTTATTTTTTTTTATTCATGATGCCTAATCTATATTCTTAACAATAACCAAATGAAAAGTGTTACCAGACTGGATGGAAACATAACCGTATATTTATCATGATGTGAAAGAAAATGTTTTTGACTTGTGCTGCTTACTTCAACCTCACAAACAACCACTATTAATTTCTTCCTACTGTTACACATCAGCTTTAATAAAAGATCTCACATTAACAGTTACAGTCTGTGTGCCATAACTCTTTATACACACACCTGATACTCACTTTACACATTCCCCACAAAAACAAACAGACATTAAGTGCTCCCTGGGATGCACTTTTTTGTGGCATAATGATTTGTAGAGGATTTTTGTGTTGGCTGTTTCCATGGAAACCACACAAGGAAAAGTCAAACAATATGGTATTTAGTGAGTGCACACACAAATCATGTTCTCTACTGTTGGGGCACCATGGTAAAGCCAGCTGAAAGACTGTAAGACTGAATAAAAGAAAGAATTCTCAGAAAATGACATAATGGAGTGGTGCTGCCACACTTTAATTGCTTTCCATCACAGTGAACACAATGGTGAAACATGGCTATTAATGCACGTATATAGAATTTTCCATCCCTCCCAGTCTCTCTCTTGCATCCCCTTTCTACTGTTTTTTCTCATCCCTTAAAATAAAAATTTCATCCACCACTAGTTATTACAATCTGTCTTTCCCCTGTATCTCTGTTCTCACATTGTTATAGTAGACAATGAATGAGAGCTGTACAGGAACAAAAGAAGTGTAGAGACCCCAATTGCATGCTCCTCATTCCTCTCTGTCCCACTTTCACATGACTTGCTGCAGCCAATCAAAACACAGAATCTGATTCAAAGTTTCACTGCATTGCTTTATAGCACTATAGCTCTATTCTCCAGCCACTGTGGTGAACAATGAGATTCTTTGAAGACTTGCTGCATGTGTGAAAAAAAGACTGAGAGAGAATGAGAAAGAGACAGGGAAAAGGGCAGAAGAGGGTGTGAGACTGAGGATGGGTGGCATTCAGATTTTCCCACAGATTTGAAGGCATTCCCATGCAAGCGGAATGGAACATTCCATGTTTTGGCTTTTAGTTCAGGGTCAGAAGTTCTACAAACCTCACCTCAAGTTCATCTGCAGAACTCACCAGGTTAACAAAATCCTGGTAGCAGATCTTTCCATCAGCATTTCCGTCAGCCAGGGCAAGAAGAACCTCCAGCTTGTGGGGGTCCAGTTCTGATCCATGAGCCGCAAGCAGGTCTCGGAAACGCTCAGTACTGATGAAGCCTGAATTCTCTGGGTCATACTGAACATATCACACAGGAGAAACAGGAAATTAGAATTCATTTTCAAATTCTCATTCTAAAACGTTTCCACAGCACTCACTGGTGAACATTATAAGAACAGTTCTTTGAACTAACATGATGACATTCATTACAGAGGAATTTATCCATCATTCCATCTAAGGACTATAAGCAGAGGGACATTACTGGATTTCATCTATTAAATAAATTAGAAGATAAATATTATGGATTGCGAAAATTAATGTTAACACACTGAATATTGTCGTCTTCACACTGCCAAGTCTGCTCAGAAGCTGTATCTTAAGTCTCAAAAATACTGTGCCATGAAATGCATGATATATAATGTTTTTCATAAAACTGTAGAAATTATTTTAAATATTAATGTTGTTTAATATGAATTTAAGAATACAGAAACATGGCGTTCAATGAAGAAAACTCTTAAAAATAAAGGTGCCTCACACTGCCATAGAAGAACCATAAAGAACCAACATCTGAAAAACCTTTCTGTTTCAGAAAAAGGTTCCTTGTTGTGGCAAAAGAAGGTTCTTCAGATTATAAAAAGGTAAGAAAGAGATGGTTCTTTTTATAGAACCTTTGACTGAATGGTTCTTTGTGGAACCAAAAATGGTTCTTCTATGGCATCGCTGTTAAGAACCTTTTAAGCACCTTTATTTTTAAGAGTGAAGGTGGCCCTGATGCTTTCTTTTACACAGAACAAAAGCAGCATCTGAACCACCTCTGATACTAGGGCATTATAACTGTTTCATTCAGTTCTCTGTGATCTCTAACAACTGAACAGAACTTTCAGAGCTGATAGGAACTGAGCCACAGCACAAATGTCACACACAAAGTTTCTGGCAAAGACCTGTTTATACAGAAATGCTAGAGAAAGTCAGATGGGGAGTTAACAAAAGTAGAGTCATTTGCATTCTTTCTGTATCAATTATTTATCATTGAAGATCAACAAGTAAAAAAGTCATAGTTAATAGTGACATTTGGTCCCCCAAACTAAAGTCTAACCATTGGGGCTTACAAACATGTGTTTAGGTAATCAGAAAGATAAGGATGGTTTAATGGCATAATGTCAATAACATGATCTGTGTCTGAAATTGTGTTTTGTGTCACTGAGTCAAAGTTCAAAGAGCTCAACCTGTTTTAGTAATTGGTGTCAATGCGTCAATGCCCTTCAGGCTTTCAAACATTCATTCAATGTTTGCTTGGGCAGCTAAGGTCAGAACACACACACACACACACACACACACACACACACACACACACACACACACACACACACACACACACACACACACACACACACACACAAACACCATGAACCTCTTTCTTCTAAATTAGAGAATTTGCATATAAATATGGCTCAAGATTAATACACAGTTTGCTAAACATTATTAAAGCTAAAAATGATCAATCAACACACAGTATCAGATGGATCTGCATAAACCAGGAGAAAAAATTCTCTCACTGAATGGGAACACTGATGCTTTAAATGTAAGCTGACCTATCATGTTAATGCAAAACATTCTGCAATGTCATTTAAGTATTGCTAAAAACTATTTATTTTACACAAGATTTGAAGGCAAATGTACTTTAATGTACAACCCTAATCAACCACTCATACTTTACCAAGTATTACACTGATTTTTCCACAGGTGGGGCTTGTGGATCCCTTACCTTTTGTAGAAAGGTTTATTTTTCTTTTCTTACCTTTTTTTTCTTTTTTTTTTAATTAATTTAACAAAAGGTGCAACAAACAGCATGATAAAAGACTGATAGAGAATTATATTTATTATTATATGGATTTATTTTGGAATACACAAAATAAAAAAAGATTAAATTAATTCCTAAATAATAATAATTTCAAATAATAAAGTTAATTTCTAATTATTACACTAATCATTAATAATGAATAATTTTATAATAATTTATAATCATTCAAGTAATTATTGTTAGTTATTACCTTAAACATAATATAGTTCATTAGGATGTTTACAATTGCCAAGTAACACTGTAACCATGTGCATTTATATACAACAGGGTGTCTATTCCTGCTCCTGGAGGACCAGTGTCCTGCAGATTTTACCTCCAACCAGCTCCAACACAGTTTTGTGCAAGTTTCTAGTAATCCTGAAGACCTTAAGTAGCTGTTTAGTTAAGGCTCTAGGACATTCTCCAGGGCAGTAGCCCTCCAGGAACAGGTTTGGACACCCCTGAAATAGAATGTGGGCTCACAGGTGAGCATTTATTGTCAATGGCTTCAAACATGGCTTTTCCATTCAGAATTTATAGACTATCTGTTTGGTTGCACTTTATTTTATAATATGTGCACTTATGTGTACTTAGAGTTAGGTTCAGGGTTAGTACCTAGTTATTATCCAGTTATTTTAATTAATGTACTTGCAGAACAGGACTGTAAAACAAAATGCTACCATCTAGAGATAACTAGGGATGATATGAGAGAGAAAAAAATATTTCCATTGTTATTCAGACATTCAAACACACAACAGCCTCTCAAAAGATTCACCCACCTTCTCTTGAATGATCTCTGCTAACTTCTGCATGCTGTTAATTTTGTCCCCACAAGTTTTCATGGTATGATCTGTTCCTCTCCCACACTGTCCCCATAGATGGAGAGAGTGAGAAGCTGGAGACAGAGACTAATCTCTACGCATTGGGGATTTACAGTTCAGTGCAGACCCCCACCCCCAGAACACACGCAAACAAACACCCACCACAAACTCCACCCTCAACCCCTTAGCCTACATTCTTAGAACCCGATCACAAACACACACTCTCTGCTGTGAATGAGAAAACACATACATTCTTGGTGCCATACCTACATGAACTATTTTTAGTAAACTGGCAAACAGACAGATTTGAGAGAATCCAGCTCCAACAATTGTGTTTTGATGGCCTAGTTTATTCTGCCACCTTACCTAATTATACATCACACACATACATACTCTCTCTGCTGAGCCTGCAAAAGCACAAACATAACCAATGAATCTCACAAAATGACTCAGCTAAATGTTAGCATGCCAAGTCCTTTCATAAAATGTAATTTCATTCTATTATTCTGATGTGTTTGTGAAGTTGATAGTGCTTTTATGAAACCCTGTTGTACATAAAATGTATTATACTGCAGACACCAACCACTGCAGCCCTGATAATTAAATACCACATTAATCCTGCTTAAAGACAGTCCTGGAGCTGATCTTTCATTACAGAGCTAAGAAAAGGGGTGGTGTGTGTTTGTGAGACCCCTGGTATTCCAGGCCTCATTTTCATACAGCCGCATATTAAACAGTCTTCTTTACACAGGAGAGAATAGAGTTCACCAGCTGCCACAATCTGCATGTGTGTGTGTGTATGTGTGTTTGGAAGGGGAGGGATAAAAAGATTAATACATCTCCAAATAATTGTAACAATTGTTGAATTCTTTGATTCATATGGAAATTACTTCCACCCCCCGAGTAAACTTATAATAAAATAATAATTGTGAGATAAACTAAGAAATAAATAAGAAAATAAGAAATACAATATATATATATATATATATATATATATATATATATGTATATTTCCTACACATATACAACAAATCTTGTAAATTTTTTTGTTAAAATGGATGTTCATAGACAAAACTCCAGCAAGTCAGAGTTATTATAGATAATCACAAGGTATTATTATAAAGAAGATAATCAATTAGCTAATGGAAGTTCAGGGCTAAGTACATAGAAGACCTGGTCCATAACTAATGCACAAACAAATAACAGGAGAAAAGGGGTGGTGTGTGTCTCACATGCTCTTTAAATGCGGCTGAATAGAATAACATTCAGCATATACAGTACCTTATGTTATGCTGTAACCAAACTCATACATGTCCATGTGGAAAAAGTGTCATTCAAAGAGGATTAGCATAATTATCTCCTCATGAATAGGAAACATGAACAACAGGATTAAAACATATTACAGACCCTACACACAATCATACAATAAGAAAGTAATCACCACCATCAATTATGTATTATTCTGCTGTATTGCAATATATATATATATATATATATATATATATATATATATATATATATATACCCTGTATTATATAAATATATTTACTGAATCTCCAAATTAGTGCTGAATGAACTTTAAGACAATATTTTAAATTTCTTATATTTTAAATATTTGTTTAATGGCATATTTTTATTTTTATCATGCCATGTTAAAGAGATTAAAGATGTCAAATAGTCAAATCCTTAACATATTTTCTAGTTTTATTCGGTGTACATATGAATCAGTTGGCCCTTCTGTCACTTATGGTAGTGGGGTTTATAAGAAAGATTGTTGGCATCTATATGACCCATCCAAGGCAGTCAGAGCGCAGAAGAAACACTCTCTATCATGAGAGTGAGGAAATTTGCTTTGAAGAAAAGGGAAAAACTCCATCGTCAAAATGAGTGAATATGTTTGCAAATTTTAAACAAAATTTTGGAGCTCATTTATCCAGATATAACTCATTTTTATAAAAAATGAATACTGAATACAAATACTGCATTCATAAGTAAGTTTTATTTATTTGATTCCAAATGGAGAACAATTTTAAAATCCAGTACCAAAACAAAATGCAAATTCGGAAGCTTAGATTCAGAAACACATTATACACACACTGGAACACTGGCTATCCCTCTTCAGCTCAATGTCATTACAGACTGCTGTTACAAGACCTTCTGTTCTCTCATTAATGGCTAGACCAGAGGCTGGTATCTCTACAAATAATGACATGAAACAATAGCAGCCAGGTCACAAATGCCACCATGTGTGAGTTACAGCCTCCATACAGCATTTAGATAAAGAACCAACATGAATTAAAAGCTGCTAATTAAAAAAAAAACAACTGCTCAGAGGGATCTCAAAGTCAACATTCACAAAACTGTTAAGAGCACAAACACTGTGCCCAGATTACAGTATGATGTCATTCACAGCAGCTATTAAAAGAAATGTGAAAACAGAACACTATCCAGGGAGTGTGAACACAAGCTCATTTTCACTGCTTGTGAGCACAGTAATTTCATGGCTGGTGCCTTCACTACTGAAGACGCTATTCAAAATTACAAAACAACAGTGTGTGGAAACAAGTCAAGAATGTACAGACAATCGTAATTAGCACTTCAAACAAAGGGTGTCATCAAACATTATGCACAGACAAAATGAGCCAATTTTGTGTGGGTGCTCAGTACCATTGAGTTTTTTCATGGCCTCCAGGGTTTTGCATATGTTAGCTATTGCTCAGCTGCTTTAGAAGACTGTAGTATAAATCGGCCCGACCCTCAGGCTGTGAACCAACAAAAGCTGCACTGCATGGGGTGTACAAAACCACCCAGGCTCATTGGAAAAATGGCTGTGGTGTCATTTCTGCAAAATGATATTATGTTGCTTCTTGACACTTTCAAATTGAAATGTTTTCTCTCTCTCTCTCTCTCTCTGTCTCTCTCTCTCTGTCTCTCTCTCTCTGTTTCTGTCTCTCTCAATATATATATATATATATATAGATAGATAGATAGATATATGTGTGTGTGTGTGTGTGTGTGTAATCAAAACAAATTAATTTATAACAAAACATTGCATTTTTATTGTCAAGCAAGATGCTGCACAACAGAACTGTATAAATAATAAAAAAAATTTACTTAGTCATAGGAGCCAATCTCATCCGAAACAGATCTAAGACGACGAACTAAGACGAGGAACGGCTTTTTAGTGATTATAAGGGGGTTATAAGGGAAGTGCTCTTTGTGTGCTTTCTAGGCTATATATAATCTATTCAGAATTTGTATAAAACGTTTGTTTTTCAGCCACATACATGTTGCAAAGTTTCGGGAATGACAAGAGCAATGGACAGGACAAAAATATACATGAAAATTTATGTGCATTGAGGCTAGAACACACTAATTTCTGAAGCACCCTCAGTATTTGGATAAAGTTGGATAAAACTGTGCTTGAGCAGTTTTCATTATTAGTAACTCATATTTAGGCGATCGCATGGAGTTTTATGTGTTAGTAAGCTATGCTTCAAAGTCAGAAAAAATGAGCAGGATATTTATTAATTTCCTCTGCGAAAGTCTCTATACAGTTAGAGTAAACATTAACACACACAGGCTTTAGTGTGAATTTAATGTGAATCTCCGTGAATTTAGTGTGAATCATAAACAATGTGATATGCAGCCAGCCAATGTTAACTTTATTTTCATCAAAACACAAACCATTATTTACCCCATTTGTATCTACGAGGCATCCGTTACATATGTTCCCTGTGTGTAAACGTCAGTATTCATGACTGTCAATTCTTCATCAAGCGCATCATCACACGGAGAAAAATAATAGAAAAAGGAACACCAAGTATGGGCTTGATTTAACGCTTAGTAATAAGCCCATATCATTTGCTCAACCAATTATATTTGGTTGATAATGTATTTGCACTTTAAAAAAAGGCGGGGATGGGGGGGGAGGGGTGTTTGGGTTACGGAAGTTGGGCACCCTCTGGCAGAAACATAAATCGGCGCCCATGACCTTGGTTGTACGATATTCCTTAAAAAATAATAATATTATTATTATTACTTTGAGAATTATATTTTAGTATATAATAGCAATATGTTTCTATCATAATTTCTTCAAGTTAACCAGTTTTTTTTTATTTTATTTCGACAGGTTGTTGTGAAGGTCTTTCAGATTTACTTTCCATTTTAGTGTGTATTTGAGATTATTTTATTTTTTTAAAAAAAATGAAAGTGTAAAACTGGTGAAAAGTGACTCTAACAGTAGCTCAAGGGATGAAGTTCATGTGTTCATGTTTTATATATTGAGACGCTGATGCTGAAAACAGTGGCCGTCATGTGTGTTTGAGTTTTGACAAAACTGTGCCATTCACACAGAGACAAACAGAACATGCAGACTTATTAGTAACTTGCAATGACTGGCTGTTTTTGCCTTTATTTCTGCTGTGTGATAGACTGTTAGATTAATCCACATTGAATAAAAATGTCCAGAGATTATTGTGATTATCTTGATATGATATTGTTTATTGCCCAGCCCTACTGGGAATGATGATTAAAGAGGTCATGAATTGAGAAATCAAATTTTCCTTGATGTTTTGAAACGTAAGAGGTCACTGTACTATAAAAATATCCTGTGAATTTCAGAGCTCAAAACTTCATATTAGTCCAAAAACAGCTTTTATTGAAACCGAGCTCAGAAAACGACTTCTTTCAGATTTCATCACATTATGACATTAATCTGCAGAATCAGATCAACGTCTACTTCTACATTTTTGGCCCCGCCCACTGTAGCATTAGTGAGATGAAAAGGAGAGACAAGCAATACGGGATAACTTGACTAAAAATGACATTACCTTCCAAAGGATCCTAATCCTAGGAAAGTGATTATTTATTTTTAAATAAATATCTAAGTATAGCATTATTTGTTTGTTCAGTACATTTCACTGTGGATTCTTTGGCAAATCAGTCACAGTTTCGGTGCAGGCTTTGCAAACAGACTTTTGCAAGATATGGACCTGACAGTAATATCACAACATGTAAGTAACTGTGTTCATTCTAATGTTTAATCTTAAATTCTATACAGAAAGCGATCAAAGAACTCTCCCTCTATAATCCCTGGAGCTATCAATCACACAGTGTCTGAGTTTATATTCAGAATTGAACTTTTCAACCCATCTCAACAATTGCCTGGTTGTGTAGGTTTGCACTCTACAACATCAGGAAATCAGACCCTTCCTGTCAGAATGTGCAGCACAGCTCCTCATCCAAACTTTTCTAATTCCAAGGCCAGACTACTACACTTCTCTACTGGTGGGCCTTCCAGGCACTGCGACTAAACCAATGCAGATGATCCAGAATGCAGCAGCACATCTAGTCTTCAATCAGTGAAAGAGAACATACGTCATACCCCTCCTGATCTCATTACACTGACTCCCAGTTGTGGCCAGAATCAAATTTAAAGTCTTGACACTGGATTCTAGGACTGCCACTGGAATGGCACATCCCTACCTGAATACATTACTACAAGTGTATGCTCCTTTCTGCCAGATAAGGTCTCTGAATGAGTGATGCCAAAAAATCACTTGCCAAAACCTTCACCCTCTCTGTTCCTCTCTGGTGGAATCAACTGCCAACCTACACCTAAATTGCTGAGACCACATCTTTCAAGAAACAGCTGAACAAACAATTTTCTGTAAGCACCTAACCATGTTTGCGAACATCCAGAAAATGGCTGGGTACAGTGATTTAGAGGAGAATTTAAATGTGACGGAATGCGCAGATAATTTTGAACAGCGCTCAGTGCTGAAGGACTGTTTTAGGAAGCTGGTGTAGTTGCTCCAGTTAGTTACTTCCAACAGGGCCAATCTACATTCATCACCGCAAGAAATATGCAATGGACACACACCCCAGCTGGACCTGATCTCTCCCAAGGATTTTTTTTCTCCATAAGGATCTTTTAGAGATTCTCCTTCCTTGCCACAGTGGCTTTTGGTTTGCTTACAACAGCTTACAGACACATATTCATTTTTAATGTCACTGTAAATTGAATATAAAACATTACTACTGCAGTCATTTTCTGTAAACAGTGTGCATTGTATAAAGTTCTATATTAATGACTTTATTTGACTTAACCAGCTAAAACCAATCTGAGCCAAATAGTTGCCTTGTATTGTGTGTTTTAAAGAGATACAATCTGTTCCTGTACATTTTGGAACACACACACAAAAAAAGATATTTTGAAGAATATTGGTAACCAGACTGTTTTGGTGACCTTTGGCTTCTATTGAATGGAATAAAAAAATAAATATTTCTGAAAACGTCTTTTACGGTCAAAAAAAAAAAAAATGTAAGTGATCTAGTTTTATAAGAACATGGGGTTGATTAATGATGATATTTTTCATTTCTGGGTGAACTATTCCTTTAAGAATCAGCCAACTTTTTACCTTGCTGCATTTTTCGTGCAGACAGTTTTTGTGTCTAGTATCCCTATGGTTTAATTGCCATAAACCACTTGAAATAGCCAAAAGTTCAAAGTCGGACATGCCCAGTCTAGGCGGAAATCAGTCTACTTCAGCTGGAATTTCTTCCCACCAAAACAAAACAGCAGAAAGCTTATCAAGGCAGTTCCGTCTCAGCTCACGGAATAAAATTAAAGACAACCTCTACAGCCCGTCATGTTCTGGATATTTTCCCACACACCAGCACTGACAGGAACTAGAGTACATGTTTGAAAGATTACATCAAAGCCTATTACGACAGAATAAACAGAAGTTTTTTGTGCATGTTACTCACAATAATACTTGGAATATAAGTAAGGGATAATGTTTAGCCATCCATTATCATAAAATAGGATCTGCATGCAAAAAAAGAAAAGTCTTGTATAGGTAATGTTGCTTTCAGTTGATATGAAATGCATTAAACTAGCACAGCTGTTTATGAAATCCCTTGCCTGTGTCTACAGTCAAATATGCGTAGTCAAAAATATGTACCACATTTCCAATGCTTTGTCTCTTTCTCCTAGGATTGTAAAACAAGACTTCATTCAATCCATTTCAGATGCTGCTCTGAGTAAACAAGATCCATCAATGAATCCACACTGAACTGATGGATTAACGGTCAGGGCCACTGGGCAGTTGTCTGCAGGCCATACTTCACACCATTAATTGCCCAGACACCATTTCTCACATTTGCACTAAAGGTCACGTCTAGCTCAGATTGGCCCTAATCATGCATTTAATCTCTCTGAGGCTAAATTTTGCAGAAATGTAAAACTAAAAATACTATTATAATTTATTATTCTGTGTATATTTATCTGTATACACACATGCTCAATTTAGCCTTAATCTCTTTGAAAACATGTTTAAAGTTTGAAAACAGTCCTAATATATCCCATTTTTCATTCAGGCCACAAGGAGTTGCATGGTTAGTAAATGAGACCTAGTAACTTTGTTGTTAGACTAAATGCTATATCTGACCAAATTATTATGTCTTTGCCATGTGTTTAACAACAACAATAACAACAATGTGCATTTCCAATACAGAATTACAAATTAATTGCAAAACTAACTGATTGAGCAGTGCTATATACTGGCATTTGCAACATTCTTTGACATTCTCTGCATAGTCTGCAGAGACAGCTCAGATGTAAGCCCCATATTTGGCTCAATTTCACGGGATTGTACCCGCTCTCCATCTTGCTTGCCCCTCTCAGTGAAACTGAATTGTAACCTAATGGAACATTTTTTCCAAGCAGCTCTCTGTGCTTTACTTCACTGCTCTATCTGTATCTTGCCTAAACCATAGAAACTGGATAAGCAGTCACCCTATTACAAAAAATACCTGCTAGAAGCCAAAATGGAGCAGGGATGGAAATAGCACCACACAGTACAGGTCAGGGAAATGCAGTCACAAAATGAAACATGCCTGTCATCATTTACTCACTCTCATGTCATCACAAAGCTGTAAGAATTCATTTTTTTTTCTGTGGAAGACCAATATATTTTAAAGAATGTTGGTAACCAAACAATTCTGGAGCATTAAAGGTTTAGTTCAACCAAAAATGAAAATTCTGTCAATAATTACTCACCCTCATGTCGTTCAAAACCCATAAGACCTTCGTTCATCTTCAGAACACAAATTAAGATATTTTTTGATGAAATCTGAGAACCTTCTGTATCTGCATTGACAGCAAGGATTCAACGATTTCTTCTCTTCCGGGACAGTCCTCCGCCATTATCTACGCATGCAGTGGTGCTGCTGACGTAGAACATGCATGCTCTTCACCTTGTTCACAAGCAGAGGAAAGCAATGCGCATGCGTCGATAATGGCGGAGGATTGTCCCGGAAGAGAAGAAATCGTTGAATAAAGTTGTTATTTTTGTTTTCTTTGTGCACAAAAAATATTCTCGTAGCTTCATAAAATTACAGTTGAACCACTGATGTCACATGGACCATTTTAATGACGTCCTTACTACTTTTTTGTCTTGATTGTGGTAGGACCCTTGCTGCCTGTGGAGGATCAGAGAGCTCTCGGATTTCATCAAAAAATATCTTAATTTGTGTTCCGAAGATGAACGAAGGTCTTACAGGTTTGGATCGACATGAGGGTGAGTAATTATTGATAGAATTTTCATTTCTGGGTGAACTATCCCTTTAACCTCAATTGTATAGGATAACTATTACGACAGTTATACACAAAGTTATGAAATTTTGATTAAAGACTCCAATGGCCTATAAAAAATGCATGGATTAATTATTCACAATAAGACCAGTAACATGCATTAAGGTTATTTTTGGTTTCATCATCTTTATTGTAAGATTTATAATTCCTCGACATTTTTATTTTTAACATGTCATTTTATTATATTTCCTCACAAGGTGGAAGGGTATACATATTTATTTTGAATACAAAGTATGTTTTTGGTTTATGCATGTGCATAGATAACAATTTATGTAGTAAATTGCTCTTTCCCTCACACAATGAAGTTAGAATACAATCAGGAAAGTCAATGAAAATGCTCGGAACAAACATTTTGATTGGACAAACATTTCTTTGTCCTATGCCTTCCACAGAATATATAAATACATATGTAACCCTGGACCACAAAACCAGTCATAAGTAGCACGGGTATATTTGCAGCAATAGCCAACAATACATTGTATGGGTCAAAATGATCCATTTTTCTTTTATGCCAAAAATCATTAGGATATTAAGCAAAGATCATGTTCCATGAAGATATTTTGTAAATTTTCTACCATAAATATATCAAAACTTAATTTTTGATTAGGAATATGCATTGCTAAGAACTTCTTATTGCGGTTTTCTCAATATTTAGATTTTTTTGCACCCTCAGATTTCAGATTTTCAAATAATTGTATCTCAGCCAAATATTGTCCTATCCTAACAAACTATACATCAATGGAAAGCTTAATTATTCAGCTTTCAGGTGATGAATAAATCACAATAAAAAAAATAATGGACCCTTATTACTGGTTTTGTGGTCCAGGGTCACATATAAATACATTTAGACCACTTAACTTAATGATTGCTATCGGGATTTGAAGAGACTTTCAACCAGCATAACAAAAAATGCTTCTGAAGACAATCACCTACTGCACCTTTAATCCTGGTGTCACCAGAGTAGCTGCTGCTTGACCATCATGTTCTACACACAAACACACACATATTTTATGCTACGACACACTATAACTTCTCCCACTGTCAAAGCCACAACACTTTTATTTCTCTTACCTTTAGGTTTTGGCTTTAAATTCATTTACTGTTTTTCTCAACAACAAACTTCACTATATTTTCCTTCCTTACACATCAAAGCTAAGCAATGTTGGAATTTTACCCATCTACAACAGACATATGATATGTTTAGAAAAAAAAACTTCTTGATAAGTTAAGACATATCAAATTGAGCCTTCAGGTGACATCAGCTGACACAAAGAATGTCCTTTTGTAGAAGACGTCTGACCCTGGTGTCACTGTGAAGCCCTTTAGAAAGAACTACTAGCTCATCAAGTAAAACCTGTTTATATGCTCTTCTTACATGCTCACAGCGGCATGTCTGTGGATGTACTGGCAGTAGCAAGTCTCGGTACTTGCTCTGCCGTAGCAGTGTACCATATCTATTCCAAGAGTTGACATGACAGAAATGCTTGTTAGTACATTTGGCAGTCCGTTTCAACCATATTTCAAAGATAAATATACAATTAACATGCAGTCATGTGTCTGAAAATATTATATTTAGTTTGCACTACAGTATATTCTTTTAAAGTTTGTTATTTCAGTAGTACTCTTTTTAAAAGTATGCTAAAGTGTAATATGGAGATAATGCATATTGGGAAGCTTGTGGAATTGATTTGCAGATAAGGCAGTTACTGTTGCAACTGACCAAAATGTATCAGCAACATTACTAATGTATCAGGTTTTTCTTCTGAGTTTGGAAAAGGGCAGTCTGCTTTTGCAGCAGACGAAGAATGTTGTCATCCAAGCCCTTGTCGTCAGCAGCAGTTTTGAAGTGTTATCAGCAGGCTCGCAATGACGCAGACAGAAATATAGAGAGAGAGAAAGCGCTGGCAGCTTGACAGGGTAATCAAAGCTGCCTCAGAGACCAGCTATCCCACAATTCCCTGTGTGTTGTGGACAATGCCTTCACACTACAAAATGATACTCCCTGAGAATGAAGCACACTTTGTCTGATGTCAGACACTAAACGAGAAATAGAAGAAAATCACGATGATATAATGGTTTAAACCCATGTAAAACAGTTGATTTGACCATTCTGTTTGTCTTGGAGGGGATTAGTCACATAACTGCCTAGATTGTGAAATCAAATGCACTACAAAATGGCACCAAAATTGTTACCAAAATGTTGTGTTGAATTACTACATTAGAGAGTGCAGTCATTTCAGAAGCGGGAGAAGTATTAGATTACAATAAACGATTATTCATTACATTTTATGTGCACAGTAAGATATTGTAAGCATGGTCTGTTCATTCGTTTTGACTTGTTCCATGTTAACTCTGAGATACGTCCATGTGTGTTCTCAACACGCATATACTTCCCTTGATTTTCCTCCTTAGTAACTTAAGCATACTGAATTTTCAATAATGAGCTAAAGTGAGAGAGAACCCACAGCTACACTTTCAGTGAGGGCCAAAGCAAAACACAATAATTTCATTCGATACTAATGGAGAACCATAAACCTCTCACAGATGCTCCACTGGAAGTCTTCAGCTCATTATCATAATGTATAATGCTAAATCCAATGAACCATTGCAAAACACAGAATCAGAGAGAGAGAGAGAGAGAAAGAGAGAGAGAGAGAGAGAGAGATTAGCTGTTCTGTATGGCTTATGAATTTCAATTGAGTGTTTTTGTATGAATTTGTGACAACTGCATGGTGCCTTCCATGAATCCAATGTTTTTGTTGTGAGAAGTAGATATATTAAATACCCTATAATCTAACATGCAATTAACATAGAATATAGCTAGTAAATTACATGTATCTAGCCCTTTAAAATGGTGACTGCTCTTTATTTTTTCTCCATTTTTATTTTCATGGGAAATACACAATTGTACTATAATCATGCTCATTATAAACCAATATTTGGTCCCAAATGTTTATTTATAAATGTTGTTTAATTAATTTAATTAAGTTTAACGAAAAAAAGGGATTTTAAACTGTATTTATAATAGATTTTGGAAATTTTGGTCACAGCATTGGATAAACTGAAAACCAATAATAAAATCTATGGAAAATGAAACAGCTGACATTATATTGTATTTTACCTCCTTTAAGGACATTAAGAGTACCTTATTCATGAAAGGTGCTGCATACAATGATAAACGTGCATACAGCATCTGTCTGCATCACCACATGTCCAAGAGAGAAGAAACTACATCAATATGGGACACACCAATGTGATCTCATGAGTATTTATAGACACTGAAATGCATAATATTGACGTACTGACAGCATCTAAATGTACAACATTGACAAAATGACAGCATCTAAAACATATTATTTATGTACAAACAACTTTACAGACAAATATGTACTAATCCTTATGAATATTAAAATCGTGGCATTGACATTTTGAATTTATTGTCAGTGGCAATATATCAACGGCATTATGTTTTCACTTGCATTCATTAAATGCAGTTTACTCATTTACTTAAAGGGCACCTATTATGCAAAATTTACTTTTACATGTTGTTTGAACATAAATGTTTGTTGGCAGCATGTGTACACAACCACCTTATAATGATAAAAATCCACCTGCTCCTTTTTTTTAATCCCCATAAATCATAAGCAGCATCTCAGAATAAGCTGTTCACAGAATCTGTAAAATGTGATGTCACGACTGTTGACGGACACTGCCATATTAGCAGCAACCCCACCCTGAGCCGCACACAATCCGGCAAGTTTATCCTCATGCTAGATCATTTAAAAGCAGCATTCAAGTGAGAAACTTCTTCTTATTAAATCTATAGAATTTTTCAGTTCAGCGCAGTAATATTCTGTTTTTATTTTATTGTTTGGGTCACATTAACAGCGTAGACAGTATAGGTACTCTATACTATGTGGCTGTCACTTAATACACAGACCTAATTTAACATGCAATATCTTTCTCAGACACAACCGACTGTGTGTATTAGACAGTTTAAGCGCAATAAGACATGAAAGAGAACTTAGTTTAGTACTCACATGCCATGTGACAGCCGCTTTCTGTGCACGTGTTTTGGATGTGTGCGCTCAGAAAACCGTATATAAGAAGTTTAAACTGATATGGCTTTAAGACACATGATTTCAGCACGATAGACATAATAATCAAAAACCAAACAGAGGTTTTTTTGGCAGATTATCTGCAGTACGACCTGTAAATGCACAACTGTAAAATACACCAAATAAGCAACACAGAATCACAAAAGAAACATTTTATTTGCGCGCTGTAATCCAAAACTTCAAAATCTATATGATTGCAAGGAACAGACTTAAATTCAAGCCTATTCAGCAACTGTCATCTCCATCCTCAGCAGTGACTGCAATTGCAGCATCAAGAAGCTTCTTGACAGCATTTACAGCGATGCTATCTCTCACCAATAGATATATAAAATGTATTTTATATGTCTATTGGTGAGAAATAACATCACTGTAAATGCTGTCAAGAAGCTTCTTGATACTGCAATTGCAGTCGCAGTTCTCTGTGACAGAATTTTGTGAGGTAGAGAGTAGAATCTAAGTTGTTAATAGCTAAAAATCACATACCAGTTCACTCCATGAAAGCATGCATTTCTCAATCATTTGCACATGCCGTTTTTAGGGTGATGTGCAAATGATTGAGAAATGCATGCTTTCATGGAGTGGACTGGTATATGATTTTTAGCTATTAACAACTTACATTCTACTCTCTACCTCACAAAATTCTGTCACAGAGAACTGCGACTGCAACGCATCTTTTGCAATGCATCATCACTTCTGATAGTTTTGAAACTAATAAATTATTGTGTTTGCACTTGTCTGTTTGTCATGTTTTTCTTTATATTTTACATATTTTTAAGAAATGGTTTTAATAGGATTAGAAGTAAGAGTGGAGTTATTAATGCTATATTGCTACTAAAATGATGATTTTTTCCTACACATTTCTGTTTTTTATGTTTTATGTCTAACATAATAAACTTTTCTAGTTAATAAATAACAAAATAAATATTTCTATTTAAATTCCTTTCACATTTGTAACACAGATGAACACACTCACTGGGAGGGTCGAGAAAGAGTTATGTTATAGCAGATCAGGCCGCCCCTGTTTTTAAAGCTCTTCTACAAACTTAAGTGAAAATGTAATTGATTGCACCATTCATCCTCAGTACTGCAATCACTCACCATAAACCCTGACAAAAGGCACTCATCACAGTAAGCAAATGAAAAGAGCAACAGTTTTTCACTGTCTTGATCTTCATTCACTCTTTTTCTCTTCTTCAGCCCACCCTGAGTTGACCTTCAGCCTAAAAAGAATCAGTGTCTTTCTCTATAGAGATTTATGGTCTCTAATAGAGGGGGACCAGCCCAGCAGTGACTCACAGGGGGCTCGGATTCATCTCTATATTCAGCAGAGGGAGTTATGTTGTAGAGGGCCATGGGACCAGGAGGTCACTGTCTGAGACATGTTCAAGGTTGCCATCATTGGCCCTTCATGTTATTGTCATTCCTATAAGGCTCCAGAGTGTTAACAAAAACTCTGCAATAAAGAGAAAAAAAGCTCACTTTTGAAGAAATTGTTCAGTTCTGTTAAGGCCAAAGGGCTTTTGTTTGGTATTGGCTCACTTGTGTTTCTGCTTTCTGCTTCAATCATCCAGCAGGCTGCCATGTGGAGGTCGTGGGAGCAGAGATCACTCTCCATTCTCTATCTGTGCCATAATCCGATTGCTGTAATCCCCAGAGGTCAGACCTTCTCTTTTTCTCTTTTCTTCTGCCTTTCTTTTTCTTACTTTTAGTCTCTCTCTTACTTTCTCTCTCCCTTGATTAATTTTTTTTCATCGATATTTTGGTACCACTTTACAATAAGGTGTCATTTGTTAACATTAGTTAATGTATTAACTAATATGAACAAACAATGAACAATGCATTTATTACACTATTTATTAATCTTTGTTAATGTTAATGAAAATACAGTTGTTCATTGTTTATTCATGTTAGTTCACAGTGCATTAACAAATGTTAACAAACACAACTTGTAATTTTAATAATGCATAAGTAAATGCTAAAATTAACATTAACTAAGATTAATAAATGCTGTAGAAGTATTGTTCATTCTTAGTTCATGTTTACTAATGTTGTTAACTAATGAACCTTATTATAAAGTGTTACAGATATTTTTGAGATTCTCTCATTATTCGATCTCCCTGCCTAATATGGGTGTTTCTTCCTTTTATGTCCCTTTTTTGCTTGTTTTATTAAAACTAACACATAACATAAATGCAATCATTTTATACCCTTTATAACCTTGTCCCAGACCTCACTTTGCAAAACCATCAAAAATTATTATTAATTATTATACGAATTTAACTATGATAATATAAATACAGAGCTGAAATAAACAGACCATATCATTAGTGTGTCATTTTCCAATCAAGCTGTAATTCTGCTAAAGGACACATCAGATGCAAAATTCACTTTTACATGGTGTTTGAACTTAAATGTGTGTTGGCAGTGTGTGTACACAACCACCCTAAAATGATAAAAATCCACCCAGTGCTTTTTTTTTTTTAAATCCCCACAAATTATAAGCACTTTCTCAGATCAAGCCGTTCACAGATTCTTGGCAAAGTGCCCAGGCCCCTCGCATGACTGCCGTTTTAGCATAGACCCGCCCTGAGTGAGTTGTAAACAGTCCGCCATTGTTTTGATGCTGGAGCAGGTGTAGACAAGAATGTCTCCTAAGCGATTGAGGTGTTTTGTTGTTGCATGTAATAATGAACATAGCAGTCGTCATTTTTTACAATTACTTTTGAATTGCTTTTGAAGGGAATGTGCCCCCGATCTACCTAAATGCATTTGTTTGCACCAATTATTTTACACAAGACTGCTTTGTAAACGAGGGTCAGTACAAAGCGGGTTGTGCTAAAAAGTTGTTCCTGAAGGATGGATGGGTAGCTTTACCACCTGAAGAAGTGAGTATAAGTTTTTTTAATGAATCTTTGCAAATTGCCTTTCCAAATAAAGTGCTAGTTAGCAAATTCCACGACAAATGCGGCTAAAGTCTCATACCGTGTCTACACCGGGCGCGAGCGGTTCGGCTCAACAAAATATTGTAGAACTCATTATAATCAGTGATGCTGTCTACACTGGATGTGGCGCGGCACGACACGACAAATCCCCGACAGTAAACTACTGCCTCGTTCTATGTATGACGTACTGACACAAAGTTCAAATGATTTACAACGGTCATTTTGTTGTGTCCACTACACTACATTAAGGTTGCCATTGTAGAGGGTTTATAAAGGTGTTTGTTAATGACTAATAAGTCACTTACAAATGTATTTTAAATCATTTTCGAGGAGTTATAACTGCATGAATAAGAACGCTGACTTTAATGGAAGAGAGGGGTGGGTGAGCAGTAGCTCATTATCATTTAAAGGGATATGCACCAAAACGGGTCACTGTTAACAGAACTGTTTTTGACAAGGTAAAAAGGGTGTTGTTTATTGAGAAATTTTAACCAAAGTACATTATAGGCTTTTCATGAAGACCCTAAAGAATCATACCAACTTGTGGAAAATGGGCATCCGATGTCCCCTTTAAATTATTTAAAGAGTACTAAAATATTATTTAATTATGTGTATGTTATATAAAATGCTAGTTATAAAATTAGCCTTGGCAGGACAAGTCAGCCATTTTATTTGAAAAATGTTAATTTCCATAATAAAATTACTTAATACATAATAAACATGATACATAATTCAATATCAAAAAAAAAGAAAAGAAAAAAAAAGACAGAATTACATTATTAAAGCAAGAATGTGAAAACACTTGACAATTACAAAGGGAAAAAAGTGCCCAGAGTTATAGGCAAATCATTTATATAAGGGGCATTCAAACTGTAATTGAACAGAAAACTGCTTATTGCAAGAAAGCTTCTAAACACAAGAGATTTTCAAATTTACATGAACTGTGTTAACATCATAGCCACCACATTGCACATTGCAATGGAAATTTTGCACAACCTAGCATCACTTTTATTGGAACAAAATTTTCTTCAGAATTAGCACAGCTGTATAGTTTTACTGCAGTCCCACAGGATACAAAACAGGGACAAACAGGTCTGTTTTTCTAATGAAGCACAAACAAGGAAGTGATCTTCATATCAGATCAGGAGGGTATGCCTATTCAATGTTTCAGGTACACACAACTCGAGCTAACAAGAACTGCTTGCTTATCAACATCAGTGTATATGAAGATGCCAAAATACCTCAGAGTCAAAAAGAGTCTTATATCCTTACAGTATACTGCGGCTCACCACAGTGTTTCAAATCTTCAAATCCTTAATTTGTATGACGACAGAAAGACTCCACACTACACACACTAAAGACTGAAGTCTTCTAATTAAGTCATGAATCAGAATTATTGGCCTGTAATTGAGCATAAACACAGACGGGACACCCATGCTTAAAGATAGACACTCTTACAGATTTACAGAGAGAAGATACTGATAGAGGTTCAAAAATAAAATCATAAAATCATAACTATTCAGTACACCTCAGGCATATGCACACACAACACGACACAGACACAAGGCAGCTGCTACCTCATGAAGTCAAATGAAAAGCTAATGTTTAAGCTAATGGATTTAGAGGCCTGAAACCAACATTTGACCGCAAACAGATGAAGGATGGATAACCACAGAATTCATGCATAGCAAAGCTCTGAATCAATAAAAGACTGACAGTTCCTCCAGCTATAAAAAAGACTAACACACTTCAGAAACACTGTAAGAATATTGACTTCAATGTCCAGCACCAACATAAAAATGGATATTTAGTAGATTTTACTTTGGGTGACATGATCATCCAAAACCAATTAACTGTGCACTTTTCAGGGACAGCGAATATTTCCCTTAAGTATTCTGGGATTTGCTGCTCCCTTCATAGTGAGGTAATGCAGATCATATCAGTTCACATTAGTTCTGCTAAAAAATGGAAGTCAGGTTTCATTAAATCTCCTGATACCATAATTTAAAGTTTGTTGCTAGCAGCCTTGAAGTAGGCTGGTGCTGCCACTTCTATATTGAAGCCACCACCTTCATCTACCAACTTCATGTAACCCTCAGTCACAGGGAATAAAAACATTATTAAAATCACTATAAATCATGAAATCTTTCTCTGCACCTGAAACTTGGCTCTGGCAAGTAAATCAAGTTACAAAATGTAATTATATATAGAGTACATGAAAATAATTTCTGTCTTAGAAATGAACCAGTCTGCCAATGAAGTTAGATTAAATGACAATAAGCAGGCCTGGTAGGATTGTTTCAAGTGAAGCCAAAAAAATTAATAATAATAAGAATAATAAAAAGGGTTGGTAAGCTTTTTATCAACACTCAAAAAAAAGATTTTTTGATGCCTTTCACTTTATTTAAACAATTTATTTTGATTCAACAACATTGTATCAGGTTTCTGTTTCAAATGTGACTGCTTCATGTTAAGTTGACTTGAAACAATTACTCTTTGACTTAACTTGATGTTTTCATATTGAAATAACATGTTTCAATCAAGTAACCCAACCAGGACTCAATCAAACAGGATTTTCACTTCCCATTATGCTTTGCAAAGGGGCTGAACTGGGAGAGTAAATGTTGAAATAAAGTGTAATTTTAAGCATTTTTTAGCAAGATGAGAAAATTGAGAGACTTCTTAATGATTACTGTTCTATTATGTTGGTATTTAAAAGTTTCTGTTATGTTAGTGGTTTAGGGTTACCATTGTGGTGAAGTCTTGAGCTTGTGCTTGGGTTGAGGACCTGCTAACAAAAATCCAAATCACTTTAATAATAAAGCAATCACTATGGCAGTGCTCTGGATGAAACCAGTATCGCTTCTGGATTGCCAACACCGGACATCATGTGTAAAGAAAAGTTATATTTAGTTTGTTACACCACATGACTAAACAGGAAGCATTAATTGTAGGATTATTTGAATGTAAATTTAAATGAAAATCATTTAAGTTAAACTAAAACCATTCATTCAGATTAAAGGAACACCATTGATTCTAGTTAGCTGTACATGGATGGTTCTATTTAGTTTTACATGCTTCATTCACGTGGAACCACTGTCCATGATTGAATCATGTTAAGCCAAAGAGCTATTTTTTTGAGTGAACATTCAACCTGTTAGACAAGACATTTCTTGAAAAAGGCAATGTGTTCTGACATGCTAGAATGTGTCTGCAGTGTATACAAGTTTCACTGTCACATGTATGCAGACACATGCTCACAGATAATAAATTCAAACACATACTGCAAGACGCACAGAAAACCCTGCACCAGTGGTGGAAACGTTTCCGTGGCTGAAACTTTAGCTGTGGGAACGTTTTAATCTTAAAAATGTAAAAAGCTTCAGTGTCTGATCACATCAACTACAGGTAAGCACTGAAATCTGAGTATCACCTGTCAAACACCCTGAAACTGCTATAGTGATACCTACAGTCATGACTCGAATGTCACACAACACCACGGATGCTTCACAGGATTAGAAGTGAAGTGTCAATTTAAAACTTATGAACTGTGGTGTACATTTAATTAACTTACACCCCCCCCACCCCCCCCTTTCCCTCCTATTTTCCTTCTAATATTATTACATTACTTACCAATTTCAGTGCTTTACAATAAGGATTATGGTAAGATATATAAAGTAAGAATATATTATTGGGTTCTTCATAGCACAGCAAGTAAGATCAGCTCAATGGTTACATTATAGTAATTATGCAGTGACATGGACCTTGTAGTTCAGTGAGTCACACAGTATGTTGATTCAAAAGCCAGTGAATGACATGTCAGGATTTGTGATATGGATTCAAACTAGTAACTACTGAGATTGTGAGTCTTTCATTGTGAGAACCAACCCATAAGTCATTTGTTAATGAATCAGACTACCCAAGTCGTGCTGTATGTTTTGTTTTTGCGTGCAGTGTGTGAGAAGGAAACAATATGATCTGTGACACACTTGTGGTTCATCACGTCAGAAATGTGTAAATTTAAGTTAAGCTTACCAATTAACTTAAATTTGAATTAACTGAATTTGAGAATATGTGTTTTTCTGACATGACGGCATACATGACCCATTTACTTCCACTGTCTTCCATCTTTTTTTTTTTTTTTTCAAAAGGCCACTACACTAACTGCAGGGACAGCTTTCCTGGAGGAACCTGGAGTGTTTAACTGAAGAACTCACTTATGAGAAATCTCAGTGACTGATGGGTTTCCCCTACCTGAGATTTAACCGGCAACTTCCGTCTCTGACCACTAGACTGTCACCACCCCCACTGATGAGCAGATGCTGATCACATACTGTGTATATGTGAGTGTGAGAGAGATAGCTGTGTGTTGGCCAGACAGCAGGTGGGCTGTGAGCTCAATTTTCAGCCAAAGTGATGAGAACAGTAAAGCATGAAAGCAAGCAAGGTTCTTTATTTTGGACACACAGCTGTCACACATGTAGCCCATGATACCCTCACATGTACACACAGTCTCTATGCTTCTTCAGCATTCTCTTTCTTTTATTCTGGATTCAAGACCGAAGGACAAGAGATAGCACAGTTCCCTCCTTGCCCCTTAATTACCACATCAAAGACGCATTTTTAAACGTTTGCGGCTTTCTTGGTTTAATGATCCCACTAACGATACTGATACATCAACACTCAAACTACATATCTATCAATCTAATTAAGAAAATCATTTCAGGCCATGCAGTTTATATTGTCTGTAACTTGAACAAAGAGGAAGGATTCATATATTCAGGTGTTATTGTTGACAAAATAAAATAAAATCTATGTATTTTCAGATTTAAACTTGAATGAAGTTACACAGTGCCTTTATTTTATAGTAGACAGTGTCTATCTATCCATCTATCAATTTATCTAGACAAAAATATAAGCTTTATTCAGTATTAAAGGGCACATCAAATCAAGGACATAGCCATGCAATCTCCCTAGACCAGGGGTCACCAAACTTGGTCCTGGAGGGCCGGTGTCTTGCAGAGTTTAGCTCCAACTTGCCTCAACAGATCTGCCTGGAAGTTTCAAATATACAAATACAAAGTCACTAAAAGGCAAGCCTGTAACGGGCTAATGCTAATGCTTCCGCTTTGGCAGTACATGGGAAAGGAGACCAGAGGAGACCGTTTTTTTAATAGATGTCAATGGAGGAGAGGCTTCACTACGCTGAATAAACAGCTTTTTAGAGGAAACAGCTTATCATTTAATGAATCAACAGCCTATTGGCTAATCTTCAACATGTACACTAAACAATACTTTTAACGATTTTTAGAGTTTACACCAAAAAAAAATGCCATTTTATAAGAGAAATCACTGACTTTTTGCGACTGGTGGGATTCAGCTTACGGCACTTCTCGTTCATTCCTATGGTATGGTATGGTAAACGGCGACTGAGTGTCGCACAACTCTGACTGAAATTCAGCGATGTCAAGGCAGTAATGCGATTGGTTATTAAGGCACAGGTGATCCAAGTTGACCGTTACGCTTTCCCCAATAGTAAGTAATACAGACCCTCTCATCTCCCAATAATAAGACAATCTCTGCCTAGTAAGACCTTGATTAGCTGTTTCAGGTGTGTTTAATTAGGCTTGGAGCTAAACTCTGCAGGACACTGTCCTCCAGGACCGAGTCTAGTGACCCCGACCCTAGACAAACTTTTTTTTTTTACAGTCTCTTTTGCAGCACAAATATGCTAGTGTAGAAAAAAGAGGTCATAAAAGTAATGGTTTATGAGGTAAACTTGACTGGCCTGCTCAAAGCCCCGACCTGAACCTTTCTGAACACCTTTTAGATGAACTGGAATGCTGATTTTGTGCCAGGACCCACTGCCAACATGCCTAATATTACTGACGTGTCTGAAAGAGAGCAGTTCTGTGCATCCAGTAGAACACATTCCCTTGCTTTTTGACAATCCCTGTACACAGTTTAAAGAAGACCTCTGCACTGGATGTTACAACACTCCACACTTCCACGCTCCAGAGAGTACTACTGAACTGATATTTTTAGCAACTGTCTATTTTTTTTTTTTTTTTCAAACACTCCAGGATTTTTTTCACGCTTTGCAAGTTGGAGATTCCTCTTATTATCACAGTCTCTTAGAAGTAAAGTGACAGAGAAAGAGTGGGCTGTGAAGAAAGACTATAGAGCGAGGGAGAGACGAGGAAAGTACACTGAAAATAGAACGAGAAAGAGACATTGGACGATGACTCGCTGCATGTGCCTGAAAACAGAAACAAGGCCACATATAGAGATATTTGGCAAACTTTCATCACTGAATGTCAAGAAACACAAAGAGCTTAGGGACGCACACAATGTATGTGATTGTTATGTGTTAATTGGCCACTGGGACACACGGGGTTGCGTATATGCACATGGCCCCCTTCTCTGTCGCTTTCTTTTTTTATTCCTTTCGTTCTTTCATAGACAGAACCCCTCTTAGCTTGTAGAATACGCGATAAGGAGCAGGTGGTGAGCAACGGCACACTAATGGGCCGCCTCTTCAAAACAATACCAGAGAAACAAGACAGACTACACATTTGATGTTGGATTTTAGATGTCCCTTGTGAAAGGGTAGGACACTTTAAATATATTTCTTATAATATAATTTAGAAGAATATACTTAAGTGCAATGTCATGTTTTTGGAAACTTAATGGCATGTTAATTGCAATCAGTAGTAATTCTAGACCATGGTAACTATGCTACAAATATAACTAAACCAAAAATGGTAGAGTACACGTTTTTTTTTTTTTAATGGTTTTGTGATAGCTGTTCTTGAGTCCCAAAATGACTTGAAAAAAGATAAACTTCAAAGATCAAGTCGGTAAAATGATCAGATCTATCATTACTGATTTAGTATAATAATCAAGACTTCAATTGAAATGTACTACTTTAAAGCATTACAAAATATTATTAAAACATAATGATTTAAACTTTTAATTTTACATTATTGCAGTGCACTTTTTAAAAGTTTGTTAAGTGACTTAAATATGAAAGTATACTCTCTTTAAATACATTTAAGTGGCCTTTAATTACAATAATACTGTATTATCTGCATGTACAATTTGTAAACTTTTTTTTTATTTGCTCTATTACTGCTTTTTCACAAGGGATTATAAGGAGTCTGTACCCCAAATTTAACATAATCAGTGGGAATTAAAGGTGTCATGAACTGCTTTTTTTATTTTGTACTGTTCTCTAAGGTCCACCTATAATGTTATCAAGATGACTGACATCAAAAAGCATCATAATTTAGAAGTAATTACGACCCTCCTCATCTGAACGCTCTGTTTGAATAGGTGTAGCAGATAAAAGTAAATGCCCACTGGTATCTTTCCTTCACAGACAGACACTCCTGTGTTTTGGTTAAAAACACATAAATACTAAGTACATATCAAACGATCTGTAATAACAGACAAAGCAATAGTGATCACATAATGAAAACAGTTACTCACACTTGTGAGGTGCGACATCGGATCCAATATAGTCGGCGCAGCATCATCTTTTAGTTTCAATCTTTCTGAAAATCCTGTGTTGATTTGTGCCTTGTTTGTAAACAAATCCGTGGTAAAAAGAAGTGAACAAAGGACCAAGATCTGACGCGGTCTGACACTTCATTAAAATAAAGTTTATTGTTTGGCTTCTGCATAGACCTGCGTTTGCCACTCATGTTTTTTTTTACCTATTATGTGTGCAAATCGGTGGGCAGGGCTAAACAGGCAGTGATGTAGAAGCAGGTGTTGATCTTCTTCGGAGGCAGTTCTTAGCTACACTATTATAAAGGGGCACTTTCAAAACCTGTCGTTTTGGTAGATTGGCTTCAATATAAGCTGTTTTTAGACTAACAAGAAAATTTTGAGTTCTGAAACTTACAGAATCTATAGCACAATGACCTCTTATATATGACCCAGGACCACAAAGCCAGTCTTAAGTGTCAATTTTTCGAAATTGAGATTTATATATCATCTGAAAACTCAACAGATAAGCTTTCCATTTATGTATGGTTTGTTAGGGTAGGACAATATTTGGCCGATATACAACTATTTGAATAGCTGGAATCTGAGGGTGCAAAAAAATCAAAATATTGAGAAAATCACCTTTAAAGTTGTCCAAATAAAGTCCTTAGCAATGAATATTACTAATCAAAACTGAAGTTTTGATATATTTGCAGTAGGAAATTTACAAAATATCTTCATGGAACATGATCTTTACTTAATATCCTAATGATTTTTGGCATAAGAGAAAAATGGATCATTTTGACCCATACAGTATATTTTTGGCTATTGCTACAAATATACCAGTGCAACTTAAGACTGGTTTTGTGGTCCAAGGACACATATCTCAAAAGATCTAAGGAATTTTTAATTTCTCAGTTAATTCCGTTTAAGTGAAGTTGCTTGTGTTTATGGGGCTCCGAAATTTTCAGCAGTCGTTTTGGGTGACTTTGGACATTAAAGTTAAATGTCTGTGGAATGTAGCTATGTGTTGGGTTTATGTTTGGGGTATTGCAGGCAAGTACACACTGAAACCATAAATGTTAATTCTATCCCTCTTATTAATTCTAAGACCCTCGTGAGCTGCAACAAATCCAAACAATGAAATAAATTCTAGCACAAAGGTCATATCTAAAATTCAGTTTATGGTGAATAGCAGCAGAATTATTACAGAGCATCAGCATCTCCTGTAAGTTACACAACAAACAATAACTGCTAGTAATCACTTAAGGGTTCTGCTGTTAATTACTATTGTTTGGTTAGCTACAGTTTACGATTTTACACAGATTTAGAGGTAATCCAAGAGCGCTGATAGAACAGTCCAACAGCACTAGGACTGTTTATATGATGCTATGTGTCTGTGTTTTCAGGGATCTTTGCTTTATCTTTGCTCAGGGATCCCCTGCTTTATTCAGGAACAAAACACCATCTACTGCGTGTTGCTCAGAGACACACAACAGTTAATTCTGCTTTGGCAAGCATTTGGAACTATTTTCATGGCGGAACAAAAATATATAAAACTGGCAACAGCATTACCACCTCGGGTATGCATTATTTTTAAATAATTCAATAGACTGTCGTAAATTTTTCCTCACATTTAAAAATGAATTTTACGTGTGAAAAAGATAATAAACCAAGTCAGACCCTAATTTATGGAAAACACAGCTAAAATAATTAGTATTGTGAGTGAGTTGAGAAACTAAATATGTCAGTTAACTGAATTACTGTATTTACTGCTTTGCAGTCATGAAACTTAATTTAACTGGGGAGAGAAGTTAACTTTCTGTTATTGTAAGAGAACTGTTATTTATCTGCAATGAGTGGTTTAACAGCTTTTCATGTTTATGGATTTGTTTTTTTGAATGCAGTCAGTTAATAAGTTGTCAAAAACAAACAAGCCATTTGCTGTCACTTGCACCACAGGGTAAGAATGCAATCATCTGATGCTAACAGCTTTTCATCAGCAGTCAGGTTTGAGCATATGAATATGTATGTGTGAATTATAGATTGTTTGTACTCTAACATTGTGTCATATAACAGCCCAGCTCCACCTCCTCTTTTTCATTAGACTGTTACATCTGCAGTCAGTGAAGTGTGTTCCTGGCCTTTAGATCCCACAATGCACAATTTACAGCCTTGCAGGGCAGTGACCCCGACACTGGACGAAACCCCAAACAGCAGGCCACTTGAGGGACTCAAAGTGTCGGCTGTATAAAGGGAGAGGAGTGAGAGGCCCACTTGTGTGGCAGCCCCCTCCCTCCCCTGTCAAACCTAGCAGGGACGGAGGGGGTGTGCCACGAGCCTTCTGCACCCTTACAGCTCCCGTTCTCTGTTCATGTCTGACTCCCTCTTAACCCTAAAATCTCTCTTTCCCTTCATATTGATATCCATCTCTCTCTTCTGCATTTGGGCCCCCTTCATCCTTCATGTCTTTATCCCTGGGGAGTACGTGTGGGGGGTCAGGGTTAGGCAGGTGCAGAGCCAGCGAGAAAGCCTGAGAGCAAGGGGAAGAAGGGGCGGAGGGGGGAACGCTCTCCGTCTGTCACTCGGCTCTCTTGTCTCCCTGCAAACCAATACCTAACCCCTCCCAATGCTGGATTATGAGTGGACCAGACTAAGAACTGTAACCATGATACTGTATGTGTATTTAAATCACACATTCATACCTTGCCCTGATACTAGTCACAGACCAATATATTGAGATTATTAGCATCAGCTAATAACCATGTCCACTTGGCCATTTAACAGAAGTGTCTATTTCCTCACTTTGTCAGCTCCAAAGTCAACTGGCCATTTTGGCAACACAATTTCTGTTCAAATTTGTGAATTTTGAGTAAATATTGTATAAAATATATTTTAATTTCATCAAGTTTGTGTACAAAGGTTGCGAACCTTTCAGGTATTAACAGAATGCTTTTTAAATTTCAATTCTTGTTGATGATTCATAGTACATTATAGACCTTACTTACATGGCTGTGTCCCAAACAACGCACTAAATACAATTTAATAAGTAGTATGTCTCATGTAAGAATTTTATAAGGCTATTTTATCATCCAGCATTTGGGTCTGATAGCCATGCACCCACCCTCTCTGTCAAGTAAGGACAGCTGAGACAGAGTTATATTCATTAAGTGTCCAACATTACACAATTAAGTGCGTCATCTGCGTATTTAAAGTGCACTGTATTTAATTTCTTTAAACTGAGATCCAGCAAGTTCCACTTCCAGTCATTCCAAATCAGACTGAAATGCAAAACCTGTAGAATGTTGCTGACTCAATTCAAACATACAAACTGAAACAGATATGATTTTTAAATTCTCAATTTTCCCAATCCACTTGTGCTTTCGATCAATTGTATTATGTACATAACATAATGATGCTATTATATTTAGGCTAATATTGGATGACCACTAACTGAAATACTGTATCACTTTTTCATGATTTAACTCGTGTCTTTTTTTGTATTTTATAGAACCATTTTATCATGTATTATTGTCATATTAGTAATCAAGCATGGCCTGCACATGTACAGAGTTGCACAACACCAAACCCAAACATACAGACAAGAAACTGTCAGGAACAAGAGCAGTAATCCTACCTTGTCAAAAAGAGACTTCCATTGCTGAGAGAAGCATTTGTGTAAGACAGAGAAAGAGGTAGAAGAAAGGAATGAACATAGATATAATTGAGAAAAAGATTAATCAATCTAAAATTCATCTCTGTTCTTTTCTGCTTTTCACAACATAAATCATGGTCACTTACGTCCTCTGGAGCTACAGGAAGGACATCAGTGCTCTCTAGCACCTCGATCTCTTCACCCTCTGCGTGAGCAGCGACCGCTGGGGATGAGTTCACCATAGCCCCTGTGCCCCTCTCAATCCACCCAAATAATGATTATCTCTTCTCATAAAGTTCTGCCATGATGTCTTGTTCAGGTAGGCTATATTCCGCCACATATGGTTTTGACAACTCCAAACTTCATGCAGAGCTAAACTGGCATTTTTCCAGCTGTCATACTAAGATGCTATGGCACGTGAGTTTATCCCAAACTAAGGGGGTATGTGGAGGTCCTCCTCGCTTCCATATTTCATTACAGGATGTTTTAGACACTGTAAATCCACGGTACGTCACACATAAGTTCGCCTTAGATTTTTAAACACGACTGTCTTTCCCAGTAGAGCCTGGCCTCATCCTCAAATAGTCACCTGCAAGAAAAACATCGTTTCTTTCTCAAATCCCTTTATGCTATTTTGTGTTTCGCATTAAATTATTAACATCCAGTGTCGTGCCTGGCGTGATTTTGCTCAAACTGAATACCCGGTATGTCACCAAGCAGAATGCGATAAAGCGAAACGATCAGGTTATTTACAACAGCGGCTTGTTGTGTTTATCGTACCAACGTAAAACCACGCAAGACTAAAAATAAAACAGCGTGAAATGCGTAAATGTTAATTTGTGGTGCGTCATTGTACCTTGCTGTTGTTTCGCATCCACAGCGCGTGCCAGCAGCGCCCGAGAGGAGCGACTCCTGCCAGCATCCACAGAGCGCTTTGCCAAAGTTCACTGTGACCGAGCGAAGCGCAGACAGCATGGGGAGGTAAATGAGAGCCACCCGCCTCCTTTCACTGATCCTCGTCATGTGGGCGCTTTTACAAGCGCTTGTCTCAAGTGATGGGAGGTGAACATGGATGCGCGTGGATGATATATATTTCATCATATTCGTTTGTGTAGTTTGTCTTTTATGTTGCTGCGCCAGTGGATTTGTTTTCTGGCTCAATAAAGTACATCTATTTACAGCGACTAGGGTAATTTAAAAGAAACTGAGGAAGAGTTCTGTGGGTCCGATTATAAAAGAACTAACACAGAAGTCACACTCATGGGAAATGTAATTAAAACGACCGGATTTTTCAAAATTTGCCGAACAACAATAAATGTGACACCAGGGTTAATTTTAACAGCAAATTTTGTCTAAATATTTTGACTAATTATGAATGTAGTCTAGGCCTATAAAATGCCGTTTATTCTTAGTCATATTTTAAAACGTCATACGATTTTAGTTGACTAAATCTGTAGATTTCATTGATATCTGTAGTAGATTTAGTCACTAAAATCTAAGGGGTTTAGTAAAAATTTGCATTATCAAACATTTTCTAAAATCTCAAACTTATTATAGGCTATTCTCATGCAGAAAACATCTATAGGCCTATATGCATGGTATTAAGTTTTGAACATGCAACAGAGACATAGATTTAACTGTTGTGAAATACATCATGTCTTTATTTATCTTAAAGTTAAATAAAAACCACTTCTCATAAAGAAATAAGAAAATGGTCTTCTTTTCAATAAAAGACCATATAGATTAATCTTTATTAAAACTACTTAAGTTATTCAGTCAAGCATAGTGAACGATTTTCTTCTTTTTTTTGTTTTTTTTTGTTTGATTAACATTAATGACAGAGACAGCAGCAGATTTATTATCTGATATCACTTTAAGACCTAATACATGTATCCAATATACTGATAAGTATCTGATATTCTCCTAGCTGTTATACATTCGTCTAATACATAACCAACTGTGTTCGTATGAACACTAGCAAAAACAAAAAAATTGACATAATTTTGTGTATTTGACTCAGTTCAATAGAGGCTTCGGGTCTGTGTGCACAGAAAACCGTACCAAATTGAGTTTTCCTTAGCATCATCAACGTTTTTCAAATTTATACATGTCTGCTCTTCAAAAAAAATGACATTTTGAACATTTTATGAGACATGGAGCAAATGTATGCCAACTTATGCCCTATTTACAATTCACACTTGCGCATCTAACTTGTTAACACTTTATTTCGATAGTCCACTTTAGACATTCTGCTAACAGTAAGTAACTTTGCAACTACATGTCAACTAGCAGTTATTAGAGTATTAGTAGACTGTCTGCTTAATATCTGCTAACACTTTATTTTGATGGGTCCACACAACACACAACATACTGACTATGAGAAATTTTGCAAGTATATGTCAACTTATTCGACTAACCCTAAACCTACCCTAACAGTCTACTCTGAGAATTAGTAGATAGCCTATGTAGTTGCAAATTAATGAGAATTAGTTGACATGTAGTTGACATGTAGTTACAAAGTTACTTATAGTAAGTAGAATGTCTAAAGTGAACTCAGAGCTGATCCTCCCTATACGCAGAATACGCAAGCTGCGTAGGGCCCCCGAAACACCAGAGGGCCCCTTGCTCTCAAAGATGTTCTAATTTTAGTTTCGTTTTTGATTTTGGCCAGCGGTTATGAAAACATGAATGATCATTTCTTTTAATGCGGTGCGCTGTCACGCTCTCTACGTAAAAATCAGCCAAATCATGTAACGTGAATGTCGTACAGTCTCTTGCTCTTACTTAAAAAAAAAAAAAAAGCTTACCGAGCCGCGGAAGAGATACTGTTTCTCGAGCGCTTTCCGCGAGCGCAGTTCGAGACGGAGTGAAAAACGGACAAATGCCTTTCATCCTTTCTTTCACAACCCCCCCCCCCCAACCCCAACCCCAACCCCCGACGACACAGTTTTGCGTAGGGCCCCCAGAAGTCTAGGATCTGCACTGAGTGGACTATCAAAATAAAGTGTAACATCTAACTTCTCTACCACGCAAGAAATCAGTTCTTTTTGGATCTCTTTCCAAAATACCCCTCCCTACCATTTTCATCTCATTTTTATTTGTAGATGAAAATGTCAATAGATTTTCATCATAGTTTTTGTATTTCAAGTTTTTTAGTTATTTCACTGGTGAAAAAAAAGTTGTTGACAAAAACTATTATTCATCAGTGAAATTAAAGCTGGACCTCACCTTTATACAAAAATAAATAACTGGTACTGTTGAAACTGAATTTACATTTACTGTTGTTTTGTGCATTTTCACAGTCAAATTGAGTCATTTTAATAGGAATCTGCACAATCGGAAATTTTGTTTGAAAGATTTCTACACACAGATTTTGCATTGGATTGACCAACAGAAGGCTGGTTGGTATAAAAATGACTTCCATATCAGCTATATATATATATATATATATATATATATATATATATATTGGCACGTTCAAGTTTCAAACCAAATGTAATACCTAATAGACAATATGCAATTTCAGACAGTTTTAATCTATTTTTTCTTCCACAAAAAACAAACAAACAAAAAAACATAGTTCTATCCAAAGCCAGAACGGAATCAACAGTTGTGTGTCAATAAACACACATTAGCAGTGTTTTATTTCTGAATTAATGTGATTTTGAAGAAACTGGCTGAGCAAATTATTCAATGATTCACTCATGGGGCATTTGCATGGGGCGTCAACGTTAATGCTTCTCATTTACTTTGAATAGGTGATGTCATGCATTGCCGGACTGAATTGTGGGTTCGTTGCCTCGCATCACTGGCATCGCTTGGGGCAGCCAATAAGATCGTCTTTATGCAAGTACCCAAGCGCAGATGCTAGCCAATCGTGTTCATGCAACAATGGAAAGGTAATGTGATTACCTTCACATTACCTTTCCTAAACTTCAGACACACCCTTCCATCAAGCGTTGACATCGACACCCCGTGTGAATGCCCAGTCATAATACACAAAATATCACTTGTTGCCATCTACTGGTATAACAATATAACCAGCAAAATATCCCCACCACTAATACTCACACTGACAGTGTGACTGGAACTCCACAAAGAAACACTAGCAGTGTGGTACAAACAGTGAAAAGTCCCAGTGCTGCTCAGTACTCTTAGTCATCTGCTGAGCCACTCAAATTTAAAAGGGTCCTATTATGCTTTTTACACTTTCAGTTTCCTTTAGTGCATAATGTTGCTGCTTGTGCATGGACAAGATTTGCAATCAGTTAGATCTCAAGATCTCTATATCAGTTAGTCCTGCTTCTAAACTCCACAAATGCCTTGATTGTAGTCCATTTTAAAAATGGATGTTCAAGTAACTTTTTAAAAAAAATAATACCACTATCACCATCATAATGTTGTTCTCAATATCTGCAGGGCTGTGATTATCTGTGGCCTTGTGTCTGTCAGCTAAAAGCCTATCAAGGATTATACAATTTTTATAATTAGCCACTTTTAAAATGCATATGGAAAAAACTCTTACACATCCAACACAATTTTTGATGTTGACAAATTTAGAATGCTTGTTTTCCCTCACAGTAGCTCTTGGCATTGGTCCTGAGGATGTATTTCCATGGTAACGTATAGACCTTAGTTATTTATAGCATAAAACACCTACACAAGCATTTATAGTATCGGGAGTTTCTCTGTACAAAAATATTCCAAAAAAAAAGTGATACCTGAGAGAAATTTGAGATTTTCACATTTGTTTTTTGAAAAGATACACCATTATATTATTAGACCTCAATAATGTACCATATTTTTAAAGTTTGTATATTACTCACACAAATTTATGTAAATATAATTTATGGTCATAACTGCAATTAAGTACAAAGAATACCAACAAAGGCCTAAATGTTTACTGTATGCTATAAAGATTAGGCAAATAAGTCTCAGAAGCCTGTTGAATATAAGTAAATATGATGTCCTTAAAGACTGTGGTGAAGATACAAAAATGAATGTAGCTCCATACTGCCTTCTTGTGTATGATTTGTATAAGTGCAACACAAGAGCCAGAAGACAACTTCCATTTAGGAATTTTTTAAAATAGGAATTAATACAGATATATTTTAAATTGTTATTAAGAAAAAAAAAAGGAAAAAAAAAAAAAAAAACCGCAGAAAGGTTATAGTGTTTTTAAAATATATTTAGCCTATATTTCTGTTTCTTGGCAGTAGGTTCAGGCAGAGTTTAGGTTACTACTTTTGTAAATGTTCTAAGCCTAAGGCAATGCAAAACTGAACCAGAATGATCAAAGGAAGCATGTTAACTTTCTGCATGTGCCATTCAGTTACATAATTAGCTCAGTAATATTTTCCTCATTTAAATTTTTTGCACAAAGTCATGACTAGAACTTTTGTAAAAACTTAAAAACTGCTTGTAGCACTGCAGTTCTCTTTTCTCACAAATTATTCATGTCTGACTGCTAAGTCAAGCCAGAAAGCCAGCTATTATTAGGTCATGCAAGTACAGCTATCATCTAATTTAAATATCCAGATTAGGGCTGTCAGTTGATTAAAATTTTTAATCTGGCCTAATTCATTACATGAAGTGTCGATTAATTAATCTAAGTAGTCGCAAAATAAATTTGACTGTGAAAATACCCACAAAAGATTATTTAAAGCTATTTTTGTGTTAAATGAGAAAGTAACAAGTAGACATTACAAATTGTACATTTAGAAATTTTTTTTATTTGATTCAACATAAAATTGTTCCATAAAATTGATAACCTAAATGAGAAACTAAATCTGCCAGCAGGTGGCGGTAAATGATATTCATTCGTTCAAACAGCTGATTCATTCAGGAATTAAGTAAACGGCTCTCTTTATGAATGGGTCTTTGAATCATTGATTCACTTGATTCGTTCAAAAGCAGATTAATTCAGAAATGAAACTGTTGCTCGGAGACGCGCAACAATTCTGCTATGGCTTTAAAGGTAATAGATTCTTTGGAAAATTGAGCAAAAACACATTATATTGTGTTTAAAATGTAACAAAATCTACTTCTTATTTACCGAACTGTTGTATAAAATCACATTTAAACTTGTGATATTCGGGACAAACACATGATATTGCTCTCCCTGCTCGTGTGATATCAAAATTTATATTGCCATATACAATATATAGCCAAACTCATATTTCAGTATAAATTCAAGATGACTGCCAGTTCAGCCAGCATATAAACTACTTAAAAAGTGTCGAAAAATCTACTCTCCAAGAAAAATCTACTCAAATGTTGACTAAACTTGATGTAAATAAAATATTAGCTCACAACAAATTAAAAAAAAACAAACAAACACAGTTCAAGAGGAAAAATGCGGTTTATTAATATAGGCTGAAATAATCTCCATACCACATGGAAAGACTTTTTCGGTGCAAGTCCTCAACGATCACATTCTATTAAAAGGATATTTCACACAAAAATGAAAATTATCATCATTCACTCATCTTCATGTTGTTCCAAACCTGTATAAATTTCTCTCTTCTGTTGAACACAGAAGAAGATATTTTGAAGAATGTAGGTAACCAGTTGTTGGTATCCACTTATCTCTATAGTATAATGAGAAAAAAAAAAAATGGAACCATGGAAAGTTAATGGGTACCAGCAACTGTCTGGTTCCCAACATTTTTCAAAATATCTTCTTTTGTGTTCACCAGAAGAAAGAAACTCATACAGATTTGGAACAACCTGAGAGTGAGTAAATGATGACAGGATTTTAATTTTTGTGTCAGCTATCCGTTTAAGGGTAAGAAAAAAAAAAACATTTAAAAGCCAGCAACATTGTTAAATCTCAGTACAGTCATGTTCTTAATATCTGAACAATAAAGAGAAACAGTTAAATTCCCTTTCACAACCCATCATTCCATTTAAACATCAGAATGTCAGAGATTTGCATAAACCCACAGTGCTTGGTTGATGATGCTCCTTGGTTGGGGGACACAAAGCATGGTGATGACACTTTCTGCTGATTAAAATGAAAACTCATACAAAGAAACTGGAAATCCCCCTCCCCCACCCCACCCCACCAAAAAGATCCTTGTATCCTTGTAAGAGTAGTGTGTCCGGACATACTGCCCCCTCAAACTTGTGCATAGATTCTTAATCCTTTCACAACATCTTATTTCTGCATCTAGTGTTAAACCTAGATGGAGAATTAACTTGGAGTATTTTCATCCCGCACTCAAAAACTAGTAAGAAATTCTGGTAAGAGTTCAAGTTCTGTGTTAATCTACAATTCTCAGGCCTTTGCATACAGGCCTCTACTGAATTTTTAAAACAAGCAAAGACAAGAGGATGGAATATCAAGCATCTTTTACTGGACCTCGTTGAGAAACATCAGGCAAGGTAAAATCAAACAGTGGTAGGTCCTTCCACAACCTAACCTATGAACAAAACTGTATTTGTACATAAAGCGACAGATACAAACAAACATATTTCAAATGGAAAGTACTCCACTTCAAGAAATATAACGCATAGGTTCACTACAAATCTAATATTTGGTAAATGTATATCTGCTACGGATTAAAATTCAAAAAGACATTTTTAAATCCATAACCTTCAGTGCTTACAGCTGGATTTCTATCAACATCTTTTTCTTCTTTCATTAACCGATTTGTTAAATTCTCATGATAATCAACATCATAACAGTGGAACTGGAACTCTGGACCCCTAATCTTCCTGAGAAAATATCCAAGTCCATTGTCAGTGTGCAAGACAGTGACAGAATCATGTTACTTTTACAGAAATGAAAACTTAAAGACATTTCGGCATCAGTTCAACCAACAAGAACAACAATAATGTAATTCATAAGCAAAATACAATGCAACACTGAAACAATCCCAGAGTTCAGCAAGTAGCATACGTCTTCATTTGAAAAGGTTATTTAAAAAAAACAAAAAAAAAAAAACATTTATTTGATGGAAGATGTAATTGTAAAAGTTTTTTCTTGCATTCTTGTAATCAATTTCTTTTCTTTTTGCAAGTTCAGACAATTCAACCATTTGTAAACAGTAGGTAGATTTGAAAAGAAAAAGAATTTCACAGAATGGAAGAGAGGCACCTTTTGAAATGAGTCAGAATGTCACTAACTAGCATCTGGTTATCTTTACTGTTCATCCATGAATGTAACTGCTTCTCTACCAACTTTCTCACTATGGCCAAAGTTCAGTTTTTATCTTCTATTTTTTGTATTTTTTAAATTTTTATTTTATTATTATTTTTTTAATAATGCAATTGAAATGATGCAACACTTCAAAATGATAACTCTTGTAGGAATTAATCCACAATAAAAGCCACTATGAGGATACAATTTTACAGGTTTGAAACATTTTAAGATGAAAATAAATCCATAAAGTCCTTGAGTAAACATTAACACATGAATTGTCATCATCTCCCCTGCAGTGTTCAGTTTTTTAGTATAGCTGAGCAAGGGAAAAAAAGACACTCAGTGCAACGCTAGATAGTAACCACGTTGGAACAATTTTTAAAACACACACAAATAACAGACAGTACAACATACTAAATGGATCATAATTGCAGACAGTCGCCCCGTGACGAGAAGCAGTGATTAGAGAGCGCACATACAAAACCACTCAAACACATTCAAACTTTTTTTAAGATCGCATTTTTTTCTTTCTCGTGAAAAACTGTTAAACCTTGTGAGCATGTTATCAAATACCTTGAAAGTGTCAGACCCAAACAAAAAATTAAGAAAAAATAAATTCACATTTTACAATTGGCGCACTTCAATTCAAGTATCGGTGAAGATATTTCTTTTGATATGTTTATGATTATTCATTCTTTGCCTAGAAACAAAAACATGGTTCATAATTATGGGTTTCAACATAATGATTGAAGAAGGTATACACAAATACTGCATGTATGTCCTGTGTCATTTAATTTTAAACATGCTACTCCAGTAAGACTGTTTGGTTCATATCTATCATTGATCACTGTTTTTTTTTTCCCTTTAGGAAAATTCTCTCAGATGACACACTCTAAGGATCAAGGTCTATTGCTTAATTCAAATTATATTTTACCCAGTAGTTTCAAAAGGGAAGGATTCAGAAATCTGATAGCATTTTTTTCTACATAATGAGCATGATAACATACAGGACAATGTTTAGTTGTAGTCTACCTATGCTGGTGTCACCAGAGACTTCCTGTGATGTTTGACTGTTTGGAATTACAGCCACATTGTGGTTCACTGTCAGTCAGCTGCGACTGAGTTTGGAACAAGGCAGTTACATACACAGGCAACAGTGATCCCCCACCCCCCACCCAAAAATAAAGTCAATGAACAACTTTAGTATCTTAAGACACATCTGCTGAATGTCTTTTCCCAAAAGAAAAAAAAAAAAAAAAAGGTTTATACAGCATAAAGGCCCAAAACGAACTGAAACAGAGATGGAAATGTACAGTTCAGGGCCCCATTTTTACAAACAAACAGTTAATACAGCATACACAAAAGGCACTCCAGCTTGCTGTCAACCTTCAGAACGTGACCAGCAAACGGGAGATAATATCAGCAAGAAGTGCATATTTAAAACGTTATACATCTTTTTCCTTCATTGTTTACGTGTTTTTGTCAAACGTTTATAAAAAAGATATTAAAATGCTATTACATTTTTGGTATTCAAAAAAAGTACCAGGGATTACTCATTATCTGTATGCCAATAGCACACCATAATCCCCAATGCTGTTAAAGTTCTTGCTTTTTATAAAGGATTCTTCCAATGACAGCAACAAGATTATCACAAATAATCAGCATGAGGTGACAAATATATCTTGACGAATATCCTCAACCCTTTTGAACCCAATCCCACCTCAAACACACAAGAATCATCAAAGTGCCTCCGAACAGAAGTGCTCTACAACAAAACGACACACATTGGAATTTAAGATGTGAAGTCAGAGATGCCACAGTGTACTGTACATATATCTATGTATATATTGGCACATGAGACCATAAGGGGAATTCAACACAACCAGCAGCAGAGAGGTAAGATAAGCAGGTCCCATTAACTGTATAAATGAACTGATGGCTCTGCGGCAGACCCAAACTAGCCACCCTCCTAAATTTATTGCCCCACTGATAAATATCCTCTTGCGTTTCTTTAATGTACACTTTGTAAGCTGCATACACATCAGTGAACGTGTAAAACCACTTACAAATGATAAATCTTCAAAACGATCAAAACTTTCAATAAACATAAATTTAGTTCATCGTATCGTGCCCTGAGATTGTATTGAAATGAGATTTATCAAATTCAGCAGAATTAACACACAGACCTCCAAAAAGTGAAATTGGCTTATTGTCAATTACAAGGATGGCAATGGCCTTGAGTATTATGGGAGGAATGTGAGATATTTCCAACTTTCTTTCAAAGCCACAGATTGGCAAAGGGCGGACATTACGTGCCCATCTTCTCTAACTTTGCATAGTGACAGCATACCATGTGCTGTAGTTAAAGAGCCAGTGGCAGAAAGAGTCTGTCCATACAAACACTGCTCAGACAGGGCTTTTCAAGTACGGGCGGCTTGTCTCGATAACAGGGTTGGCTTCAACGAGGCCACACAAGAGAAAGAGGATGTTAGCAGCTGAGTTAGAGGTGGGACACCCAGGGTGAGGTCACATGCATACGCATCAACAGAAGAGGCCCTAATCTAAATGACCTAAGAACACTGTTAACAACAACAATAACAAAACAAATATGGCCCACACCATCGATCTTCGTTTGCATTCATTACACAGGACAGGTATACAGAGGCACCTCTTTTAAAGTGTATCTGCATATGAGAACTGCAGGCAGTTAAAGACCATTGCGTGAAGACCAACAGAATGTGGAAAATAAACATGTTTCACAACACTGGCAATTCCATTCCTTCTCAAACTGCAGCGGAAAAGATCATGCAATGTGTAATGTTATCCAGAGAAGGAACGGGGGACATTCGAAGATCCGTACCTAAGTTACTACAACAAGGATGCAAATGATAAACGATGACGCCAACGTCCATATCGTGACGTCATTACTGTCCTTTCTTGCATTCCATTGTACTAGGTGCACGGAGAAAGTTGCGATGGAGAATCAAACGTCGAGGCACTAACACACCACACATCCTCCTTTTCAAATCCAATCTACTCGAGGTGCCTCCAGACAGATAAAGACATTTGACTATTTCATTTGAGTAGCAATGACATTCAATTTGATAGAGAGGGGGGAGAAAGTACAGACACAAAAAAACATACATTGCAAGTTTTGTATGATTGTAGAGTTTGTTCTTCCCTTCAGATTTTTTTTCTGCACTCAAGTTTCTGGACCAGAGATGGACGACAAACAAGTTTTTTTTGAATACCAGTAAGGTACAAATACAAAGGGAAAAAAAAAATTAAAAGTTGCCATAAGAAGTTTTTGTTGTCATTGTTTTTCTTTTCTTTTTTTTTTTTTTTTTTTACAATACGCTCTGTTATCTGATTTATTGGCTTCACAGAAGGAGCATAACTCTTGCAATAAGTGCTATGATAATACCCCTTTAAGAAGAGACATAGAAAACGTAGATGTCTTTTTTGTTTGTACCAAATGCAAAGGTCTCTTATTCTGTACTGCATTAAGAGAAACCCAATGTATTTGGTATTGTGCCTGACTCCCGTGCCATGTGTCTCCGCTCTGGATTCTGTTTCTGTTTGGTGAAGAAGTGGCTGGGAGACTGTGTGATCCCACACATGCCGAGTTTAAAACTGCATGGAGTGATGTCAAACACAATTAACAGTTCCTCCTTTCCACGCAAATACCGAACAGCCAGCAAACTAGACAGACAAAGGCAAGGTGGGAAAATGAGTTCGAAGGTTAAATTCTTCAAAAATCTTCGAAAAACAAAAGGAGTCTTAAGTTTCAGTGAGCTTCAGTGTGGACGGAAGAAAGGGTCTCTGGCTTCTATTGCACAATGCATCAGAATGAGTCTCTTGTCGCGGTTGTATCTCAATAAAAATAGCCAACCAGATACATCACATAGGATCTGAATAACTTCTGATTGATTCAGCACTGAAGTCCATTAGGTATCATTAAAAAGCCTCCACTGAGAGTGTTTTTAACAGTGGTTATGTACTCGCACACAGATGCTTGGTCAAGTTCCAGCAGACACACTGACATTCATTCATCTACATCAAAGCGTAACATTCAGCTTATTTTTTTTAAACCATACACATATTTTTGTAAAAACAAACTGGCGTGAGTAAATAGAAATCATAGAGCAGTGCAGCTCTCTTTTGTAAAACTAAAAGAATGAAAGAAAAAGATCATTGGTGATTAGTCATGCTGACAGGCCACTGCTAGGAGTGTTCTTCTCATTTGCTCTGGCCTATTCGCTGGCTCAGAAACAGAACTGTGCAAGATACAAAGTTTTTTTTTTGTTTGTTTTTTTTGTTGGCTTTATAAAATAAAAGTTAAGGAGGACCTGGAGAGAGAGCACTTACGGCTAATATAAGTTCTGAAGAAACGAGTGCAACTAAAAAAAGTATAGTGCATAATGTTACATAAAAAAAAAACTCAACACCTTTGTTACATAAAAAGTGACATACCTGTACACTCATGTGATATGAATCTGAATAAATCATACTAGTTTCACAGTAATATAAATTGTTTGCTCTATGCACCTGAGGAGTGAGGTTTCTCAGCACCAGCCAGCTGCTTCCTCTGTTGGGACTGTCAGTGCTCCAAGTTCCCCCTTCTATAACAAAAAGTAAAGAGAGTGAGGTTTGGAAAAACGTGTTGCAGCTGAGCATATTTTCCACTAAATTCTTGACTTCTGCCCATTTGCAACTCTAAACACACAACTTGAGAAAGACAGAGGGAAGTGTGACTGGTCGACCACACTACAGCAGAACCTCGTGAGTAACTGGTTTTGCTGCTTTGTACCACACAGGTGTACTGAAGATTTACCTGAGGAGTAAGAGCTGGTCCAGCCCTGGCTGAGGCCAAGAGAGTTTCCTCCCCAGGTGGAGGAGGGCTTGGTGTTGGTCAGGCCTGGAGGGGGGCGTGAGGGAACACTGGAGTTACGTGTCCCTGGAGAAACCTTCCATAACTCATGAGATAAAGAGGCCTGTGTGTGGGAGATGGGTCCAGGGGACCAGGCAGACTTCATTTCCAAGAGTTTACCTGAAAAAATGGAAGAGAGGAAGAAAGAGAGGGACAAATGAATAATAGCAGTAGGTACAGTCACCACCCATCGCTGCCTCTAAGGATTGGTTAAAACAATATGCCAACAGAAATTTGTTTCTGGTTGGGGTTATGCAAACAGCCAAAATGGGGTAGAGAAAGTCCATTCCAATGGCCATTTATTTCAAATAAATTATGCTCTTTTTAAATTTCCATTCATCAAGGAATGCTGAAATTTTTTTAATCACAGTTTCCACAAATATATTAAGCAGCACAGCTATTATTTTATTACTACGAATCATTTATTGAGCACCAAAACAGACACAATGATGAGACACTGAAGACTAGAGTAATGGCTGCTGAAAATACAGCTTTGAATACAATTTGTAGTAATACCGTTTTAGTGAATTATACATAAAAGCAGACTAAGAGAGCCTAAGAGATTTAAAAAATATTACTTATCGTATACTTTTTAACAGTTATCACTAAAAACATTGACAGTACTACAGAAACAGAAAATCAGGGAATCTGTGATAGAGACACTTGATTTAACAAAGTTATAAGGAATTAAGTGTTTAGATATCCATAAGTGACCAACATTTTTTAGAATACTGTAAACTTTTATAATAAGAAAATGAAAAATGTCTGCTTGTATGACCTACCGCAACCTCTTATTCAAGCTTATATATATATATATATATATATATTTTAATATATATAACCTTTTTAGGAGTTTATATATATTTTTAGGGTTTTAGGAGAACACGCTTGGTGAGGGGTCTGTCTAGGTGCAAGGATAAATAAGGGTAAGCAGGTCTAGTGTGGGGCAGGGCCGTTTAGGATTTAGGGCTGTACCTGGACTGTTAGCGTCCCTCTCGTTCTGAGAGGACAGACCGAACGAGTTACAGGCACTGACTGACCACTCACTCAAGGAAGACATAGTCCCATTCTGAGATGGGGACGAGGCTATTATGACCATTTGTCCCAAGTGGATAGCAAAAGGGGCATGAGGAAACAGTGACATACATTTATTGTGTAATGATAGTGATTTCTGTTATAGCTTTAAAGCAAGACAGTCAATGTTCATTTAGCAGTAAATATTTCAGAAATTTTAAGTAACAAGCTCTGTTAGTCTGTTAAAACTTATTTCATATGCCATCAATCATCCTTACCTCCAGTCCTGTCACGTAACAGGTAGCGATTCACATCCTGTATGTTAGTGTTAATGGTGGGGCCACTCGGAACACTTCCTGGGGTCATGTTGGGGTCATTCTCAGGGTCAATGTTCTGCAGACCTTTCCATGGCACCCCAGGGCAGAATTCTGAGATAAAGCAAGAACATAATTGGTTGTCCAGCATCAAGACTCAAAGTATGCAACAGGGGTCGGCAACCTTTTGGTCATGAAGTTCCATCTTTAATTTTTTTCTGGTTAATCAGTACACATAATAAAAAAATATTACTGTGATCAGTGTGGATAATATGCCACTGAAGCGTACCAGGAGGCCAGTTGATATTGGAGTTACTAGACATTTTCTCATTGGGGTTTTTGCCTTGTGTCCAGCTCTCTGGAGACACCAAGGTGCTGGTGGGGGATTCAGAGCTTGACATCAGATTGTATGGGCTGAAGGAATCTTCCATGGCGCTCTTTCCGACAGGAACATGGGACTGAGCAGAAGAGATTGAACCTGAAACAAAAGAACAGTCTCTTTAATCCATCTATTCACAGGAGGTTTTACTTAAAACATCATATAATAAAATATGTAGAGACTAAGCAACCCAAACCCAGATATATATTTTGATGCCCAATATCTGAACTGCTATTTTGCTTCTCTAAAAAAACAGGCTTGAGCTTTTGTCCTCAGCTGAACTCACTCCAGTAAACTGCAGCGGATTGGCTGGACGTATTGTTCAGGCAAGGTTTACTGAGAACAAATGCCAAGGAAGGATAATATTTTAAAAGGCCCTGCTGGAATGTCTGCAAGCACTTAACTTGAGAGGGAGTTTTGTCTGTCCTTTTGAAACACACAAATCTCAGGGACAGAAATTGTGACTCAGTGTCTGGAGTTTGATGTTTGATTAAAGATATTGCTGTGTTTTCATTGAGCGGAATGTTGTTTGTGGAAGCAGAAGTCTTTTAAAGGATGTTAGACCTAGAGGCTATCATATGATTGTCTTGACATTATAGATTAGATTAGATAAATTCTGTATGTCACAGTGCAAAATCAAGCCCATAATATGTCTGGAGCAATGAATAAATTAATACCGTGCTTATTGAGGTTTGCCTCCATGTGCTGAGCATTAGCTGACAGGGAATCTATGGAGTTTGAATGAGTCCACTGCGAGAGCCGGGATTGAGGCTGAGGGGGGTCTTTGAGAGATAGACTTCCCACCTCCATACAGTTTACATTCATGTTTGGGTTCAAACCAGCTACAGGGGGGCGACAAAGAGACAAGGAGATTAATGCACATTCACAAACACAAACGGAAAAAACATCAAGATCAAAATAACTAAAAAACTATAGCTTGTCAATCAATGAATTAAAAAAGAATCAAATTTATTACACAATATTCTAATACATTATTCCCTTATAACAGGGATACTCAAATCTGGCTCGCGAGATCCACTTTCCTGCAGATTTTAGCTCTAACCCTAATCAAACACACCTGAGCATGCTAATCAGTGTCTTCAGGATCATTAGAAAATCACAGGTAGGTGAGTTTTGATCAGGGTTGGAGCTAAACTCTGCAGGAAAGTGGATCTCGCGAGCCAGATTTGAGTATCACTGCCTTATAACAATATTTGTGGCGAAAACCCCCAATGAAGCCCCAAATGAAGATAATTGAAAGGCATTACATTGTTACGGCAAATAAAAAAAAAGAATTTAAGTACAGGAATGTTGACAAAATAATTTTTTTTATTGCATTGTTTTTATGTTTTTTAAAAAAAAAAATCAAACTAAAGCAATGTTTTAAACGGACAGTCCCACTATTATTACAAAAACAATGCTTTTATTACAATAAAGTACTCAGTGCAACTATCAGCTACTATATAAAACTTAAACTTTGTTTTAAGACGTGTTTGTTACTGTGTAATTATACAAACAATAAAGTAATATCAATTAACAGCATGTACTTACTATAAGGTTAGGTTTTGTATTAGTGTTAGTTGCTTGTAATTCTGCATAATGTTACTGGTATTACTACAGTAAGTACATGAAACATGCATAACAGACATTGTAAAATAAAGTGAAAAGTGCGCACACAAACACAAACACAAACACACACACACACACACACACACACACACAGCAAGCATACGCATCCAGGAGTGTGTCCACATGAGGCTTGTTCACTTACAGAGTGTATAAGGGCTGAAGGAGTTTGGAGAAGACTGCTGCTCTTTGGTCTGCAGGTCTGAGACGGAGAGGCCTGAAGTCTGAGGATGACCCGTGAAAGTGTCCAGGCTTGCCTTGCCAAGATTTGGGTGCAGGCCAGGGTGAGAGGAAGGTGGAGGCTGCTGCTGTTTCATAAGCAGGGCCTGGGCCAGCTGACGCTGGTGCTGCTGGATCTGCTGCTGCATGTTTGTGATTGTACGTGCAACCTGTGTGAGAGGATGACAGTGATCATCGTTTTCATTTTATATGGAACATTATTTGTCATAGTCAAGATAACTATAAGCTAATATTTTAGGACTAGAATTACTGTAAGTGTATAAATATCAGGGCCAGTAAAATTAGTCTGTCATACTTGCTGCTCTTGTTGTTTGATGGGACCAGAGACATTACGCTGAGCCTGCATCATTTGCTGCTGAATCTGCAAACGCTGATACGCCTGACAGAAAGAGAAAAAGACACAATTTGAGAAAGAGAGGAAATTACAGAGAAACAAAGAAATAGAAATAGAGATAGAAAGGTGATGGGGTCATTATCAAGACAGAAAGCACTAGCATCTCACTCCCTGCAGACAGGCCTGTGGGTAGATGACAATCACTGGTATTCATGCGGAAACAGCAGAGCAGGAGAGTGAACTGTGTGACTCACCACCTGCAGTTGTTGTAGTTGGTACAGCAGGGTCATTTGTTGAGGATTTATTGGTGAGGTTAAAAGTGCAGGATTCAGTCCAATGTTTTTTGCCGCAAACTGTAAGAGCTGTGCTTGAACCTACAGAAGAAGACAAACAAAAACAAACCGGTTTGTGCAAAGCCTGATGATCCATGTTATCCGCCATGATTTGAAAATTTTCCAAAGAAAATCTAGTGTGTTTTAGTGGAAGCAAGGAAATCTGCTTTCCTGATGAAAATGAACAAAGTTTCATTTTTGGGCAAACTACCCCTTTAAAGTCCCAGTGAAACCAAAAGTTTTTTGGGTGTTAGTATCAATATGTTAGTCTTGTCTTAAGGTTATCTATAAGCCAGTGGGCTCCAAAACAATGATAAAATTCGTGTTTACAAGATAAAAGCATTCAAAACTCACAGTCCCTCACTTCCGCCAAAATGGATCAACAATTTTTTTGACATCACCTCGTACTTCAGCTTCTCATCAAATCTTCTGACCAATCAAATGCTCTCTAGAATCCGAAGCGCCTGCCCCCTACACTATAAATAGACGCTGAAGCACCAGTTGAGATCGGTCACTTGTTCACAGGATTTGTATTTTCTGTACAGAGAATGGCACGTAGTGCAATATATAGGGGATAGGGAACGATTCAGACAGTGTAAATATGCTTTACATTGGGGCAAAAGAAGTCTGGTTTCGCGCTATGTCACGCTAACTGACGAACCGCGCACACACAGTCTGTTCCAGTCCAGAGACATGATAGCACGCATTCTGTGTAGAATGCTATATTTTACAGGAATATGGATGAGATTGTGGCTGTCATACCCTGTCAAATGTGGTTTTACCGAGCTCAATGGCTCTAGCCCAAGCTGTGATATAAACGAAAGCTATTAGCGATTTAAAAAGGGGGCGGGGCTGCTTGATATGTCCCGCCCTGTCTTCCTGTTTCAGTTAAACTGACGTCAATAGAATAAGGTACTTCAGTGGACCTTTAAGTGACATTTAGATTCAGCACCACATATACTGTACAATGAAAATAATTCAGTAACACTTCAGCATAGGGACCAATTCTCACTATTAACTAGTTGCTTATTAGCATGCCTATTAATAACATATTGGCTGTTTATTAGAACTTATAAAGCACATATTGTGCATGACTATATTCTATATCCCTAATCCTACCCAATGCCTAAACTTAACAACTACCCTACTAACTATTAATAATCAGCAAATTAGGAGTTTATTGAGGCAAAAGTCATAGTTAATGGTTTGTTAATAGCAATAATTGGACCTTAAAATAAAGTGTGACCAATAATCCCAAACTATGCCACAGAAGAACAGTTGAAGTATTTTTTTTTTCCATAACATTGAAGTTGATGTATGTAAAATATCTTCTTTTATTTACAAGTTGAGGGTGAGTGAATAATGACAGAATTTTCATTTTTGGGTGAAATATCTCTTTAAGAAACAGCCCTGTAGTGTCTTATTATTCTTCTGGTATTATTATTGATTGAGTTTCTCAATATGACTGCACTGACTGACACAATCAGATAGATGATGGGACTATTGTTTTCTGTGGAGCTGCTTTACATCAACACTGGTGTTGAACTGAACTGAATCAGCACTGAACTGACTTGAACTGAATAACGACATTGCTTATAGCTGATTAAATTCACACTGTTATGTTATCTGAACTGACTTTAAATAATGACACTGTTGTCTTTTAGAGCTGCTTTAAAGCAGAATCTGAACTGTCTCCATAGCGGAGCTTCCATAATTAATTCTGCTGTTTTCTTGTTTATCTCTGTGAAGCTGCTTTGACACAAACTGTACTGTATAAAGCACCACGGAAATAAAGGTGACTTGACTTGAATCATTAGATGATTGATTGAATTTTTTATTAAATTTACCTTAGATATGTAAAAAATGCCCTTGGATTTTGTCACAGATGCAGGCACAATGGAATAATAATGGAACAATGGAATAATAATAATAATAATAGGTGCAATTCGTACCTGAGGGGTGAGAAGCTGAGGCACTTGAGCACGTAGAGTAGGCTGGGCGGAGCTAAGAGGTGGCACTGGTGGCTGAGGGGGCGGGGCCTGCTGCTGCATGACCCGAGTTTGTGCTGCTCCGTTAGTGCCAAACATTCCATTCTGCATCTAGAAAACAAAGAGAGTGGGGGTGGGGATCAATACAAATGAAATGCTTTTATATACTCTAAATGGTTGGATGCACTTAACAAGAAAAAAGTAAGATCAATTTCAGCACAAATTTAACAAAATCTCTCTTACAATGCAGCCTCTTAAAAAAAATGAATGTGCTTTTAACATTGACCTGAGCACAACGTCAAATTATCCTGCCACTTTCAGATTAAAATAAACAACTAAAATAAATAAATATTCATTTCATATAAATAAAACATAAATGGAATAGTCAGTCATGTTTCAGTGTTTATATATCTTTAATTATAAATGACAAATAACTTCAGCTCACTACTCCAGCCTTAGTGGCTTTTTAACATGACTTAAAAAAATAAAAATACAAAATAAGGAGAAGGGCATTATACCAGACAATGCAGCTTCATAGCTGCATCTAAATTTAAAACTCGTGTGCTATGCCTAGGGCTGGGTATCGTTCAAAAATTTTCGATATCGATACCGATACCTTGACTTCGATACCGGTTCCTGAATGATCCTTTTTTGATAGCAATTTTATGCTTTTATCCTCCTGATGAAGGTCGTGTGACCGAAACGTTGGTATTAATAAATATTACTTCCTTGCTAGTTTTGATAGTGTGCGGGAATTGCTTGTCTGTTAAAACGATCCACTTGGTTGGTTCTATTATCCTACGCACCTATCATCTGCAGGTGTGCGATGGAGTTGATTTACTGATAGCAATTTTATGAAATCAATTTTAACAAGATTACATTATCTAAAAAAAAAAATATATATATATATATTTTTCAGCTTTATGTTTATACAGACTCAAAGACTCATCTCCTGAGCCACTGCACAAAGGAACAATATGTAACCAACACAATAAATCAGTGCAAATAGTTTTAATAAAGCTCAAATAGTCTTAAGTTTACACATCTGTTAGGCTACATTTACACGAGTGCGTGTTCGTTTTAAAACGCATAGCACAGACAGAATCATCATTTCTATTCATTTTCCACTGATTTACTGATGAGCATTAGCAGCTTCCAGCGCTGTCTGCCTGTGTTCTCTCTTCCATGATCGCTGTTCTGACTCAGAGGTAATAACATATTTCAGCAACATGGCCAAAACACACATTAGACGGCAATTGGAAGTTATTACAAACACTCGATGGTGGTTTAAAGTCAGATTTGAGTAAAAGCTTAAAATAAATCTTATTTACTGTCTTATGTAGCATGATGCTACAGTGTGCATGAATGGTCAAGTAACATGCGCTTTCGGTCTTGTAGTATGAATGGACATCTGCATATGATCGGAACTCCATGCAGCTCCCGCACTACTCTCTATTGGAAATGAATGACTTTCGGTCTGTCGCTTGTCGGAGAAAAAGGTGGCTTGAAACGCAGTGGAATCACCAGTATGATGAGGATCGTTTTCATTTTAAAACAAAAAAAGCACCAGTGTAAATGTAGCCTTACATCTAAGGGGGCTGGGATGTATTCACACTACAGCCTCACATGTGAGCCACATCTCTGAATGTAACCAGAGTAAACTATTAGGTGTGTTCGACTTGACGCGGACCGACTGTGCAGACCGATCGGTGTATTACAGTACCGCTAGAGCTATAGAGAGCAGACTGCTCCGTACGCTTTCCAATCACTCTCGCGGATGTCAAATACTGATGGATCTGCGCCGCGCCACTTCTAGTCGAACACACCTAGTGCTACAGGCTTATTGGCTCACTGACATTGAGATTAACCCCTTAGGTATTGAAATTTGGTACCGAATGACGAGATGTTTTTCGATACTCGATGGTATCGTGGCAATTCGGTCGGTGCCTAAAAAGTATCAAACTTGACATCCAGCCCTAGCTATGCCTATATCCTTTGCAGAGATCTCACAACACTCACCTGTCTGTTGTTCAAGTTTTGCATGGACAGGCCAGAGGAGACCCCACCCAATCCATGGCTAGGGAGGCTGCTATTGGCCAGTGGGAGCTTGAGGCCAGAAGAAGGCATAAACGGTGAGGTTGAAGCATCATCTGACAGCCTACCGTCCTGAGAGACCAGAAAGTGTTGCAAAAACTAGCTGTAAAATTTACCTAGATCGAATTTCTCTCTACTCCAGTCCAGAAAACTCCTTGGGACTTTTTAAAAAAAACAAAAACAAAAACAAAAAACTATACCTTGTCCAGGAAGGGGGCACGATCCAGTGAGGGGTCTTTGGAGAGGTTTGTGGGTCGGCACAGTATGGGCTTATTCATTCCATTACTGTAGTCTGACATGCCCATCCCCCGTTTGTCCAGTTCAGTTTTCTTCTCCAACAAAGCACCTGAGGAAAGAGAAGTACATAATCAGTGTTCTAGACCAAGAATCATATGACTCACGGCATGTCTGTCTGCTGTTATGGGTAAACTTCAAAGTGTACTACGTACTCATGGCCTGATCCAGATTCATATTGTTACTCTTTAGAGCTTCTTCTGCAGGATCCTTCTGTATAAGGTAAAAAAAAAAAAAAAATTATGCTGCTAAAAATATTTATTTTACATATGTTGTAAATGACTTAAGCAACGAGTCTTTTCAGAGTAAATTTTCATGTCTTTAACATACTGGAAAACCCATATCTGTAAGCTGCTTGATAAGTCTGGTCATAATCCAAACATCATCCTGCTTGTTGGAGACCTTGCCCTGTAATGAACAAACAATAGCAATATTACATATGACATATATATGTGTGTGTGTGGGGAAAAAAAAAAAAAAAAAAAAATATATATATATATATATATATATATATATAAAAAAAAAAAAAAAAAAAAAAAAATATATATATATATATATATATATACACACACATATATATAGTGCTGTCAATCGATTAAAAAAAATTAACTAATCGCACATTTTTTCTGAAATTAATCGTGATTAATCCCACCTAACATTAAAGTTTTTAAATATACTTTTATATTGCAATAATTTCACATTCAACCTTCAAATTAATGTACAAACAACATATTTTTAATATTTGTTTAATGGCATCTTTTTATGACTGGACTTCAGTATCACTGATACTGAGTAATACTGATTTCCCTATAAAAAAATTTTCCCCTAATATTTAACCATTGACTATAGCATTAAACATTACATAATAATTAAGAGCTATCAATTTTAACATTTAGTAGACTTTAAAAATAACTTCTAATTTAAGTGAACTTAAAACAATCTTCACATAAACCCATTATAATAAATGTTATATTTAGCTACCTGTGCCCTTCAGCAGAAATATACAGAAATTGAATAAAGTTATCAAACACTAAATTCTAAACTAAATTCAGATAAATACTTACAGCTATATAAAAGTTACTGATTTCCTCTTTTTTCATTTAATCTTGATGAACAGACATCACAGCAGCTGGTTATTAGGTTGTTTTTGGCTGCTATTTCTTTAAGAGCTGTCGCTGCTGAATGTGACACGGATCTGACACGCATCGTATTTTCTCTCAACTCTCATCACCTTTTCTGACCCATTTCAGTCTCTTCTAATGAGCTGACAAGCTGAATCGGGTGTGTTAGATGACGGAGACAGTTGCTCCAGGACAGTTTGGAAAACCCTTTCAGAGACATGTTCTTAACTCATATATAACACATTACATGCACGCACAGTTTTAAGGCAGCTTTAATCGCCTTTCTGGTAACTTAGTGCCTTAACTGACCAAGACATTGTATGCACGTAGTTTATTTCGTTTATTTTCGTTTGACTTGCGTCTGCCGCTGAAGTGAAGTGGAGCGCGTCTGAAACGTCTCCGGATTGATGTGATTGTAAAGGCATTCTGCGACTGAATAAATGCACTTCTTGTCAAGAAAAAAACAGACAGAAACAGCAGCTATGAGTGGGGTGGCCAACCCTATGCTCTGCCCGAGTTAACGGCGTTAAATAATTTTAACGTGTTAAACTGAAAAAATTAATTGCCTGTGTTAACGCGCTAATTTTGACAGGACTAATATGTAACCCTGGACCACAAAACCAGTCTTAAGTCGCTGGGGTATATTTGTAGCAATAGCCAAAAATACATTGTGCGGGTCAAAATTATCAATTTTTCTTTTATGCCAAAAATCATTAGGATATTAAATAAAGATCATGTTCCATGAATATATTTTGTAAATTTCCTACCGTAAATATATCAAAACTTCATTTTTGATTAGTAATATGCATTGCTAAGTACTTTATTTGGACAACTTTAAAGGCGATTTTCTCAATATTTTGATTTTTTTGCACCCTCAGAATCCTGAATTTCAAATAGTTGTATTTCGGACAAATATTGTCCTATCCTAACAAACCATACATCAAGGGAAAGCTTATTTATTCAGCTTTCAGATAATGTATAAATCTCAATTTCGAAAAATTGACACTTAAGACTGGGTTTGTGGTCCAGGGTCACACACACACACACATATATATATATATATATATATATATATATATATAAAATGAAAAAAATTTACATGAACAGTTTCTTAACCACACAGTAAGTATGTTACATGACATTACACAACAGAGCACTCATGGCTTAAAATGGCTTACCCTCTGTGGTCCCTTCTTGGATTGACCCCAGGTGTTACAAGAGGAGTCTTGGGATGTAGGACTGTTCCACATGTCACCATCATCAGCATCCCATTGGCCAGTGTTCATGCCAATTTCTTCCCCTCCTGATCCCCAGCCATCTTGCATAAATTTGGGACCTGGCAAAACACCAATGGACAAGACTGCTCATAATCAAGAGTGTAACCAGCATATTTAATTTAAAGCCCGACCGATTTATCGCTTTGCCAATTTTATCGGCTGATATGAGACTGTCGCAGATATATTTGCATTGGCGTACATCCCACAGATATACATTTTTTACAGAACATATAACGCAGATAAAATGCTTGTAAATGGTGTAATTACTTAGTTTGTCCAGCAGAGAGCGCTGAATTGTTTGCTACTGGCTACCCAGTAATGACACCAGTCAACCGTAATTTTATAAAGCTACGAAAATACTTTGTGTACAAAGAAAAGAAAAAAAACTCCAAACTCACTTCGTAATGTCAGACGAGCGTTTGAAATAAATCTTTCTGTGAGATGATGTGGCTTCTTACACAGAATAAGACACGCAACATATTTCATAGTATTCTAAGCAGTGATAAAGGCTATGTCGATTAGCATTGCATTATTATATACTTTATTATAATGAAAATTATAATAATAAGAACTCAGATAAACCATATATTGCCATAGTCGTGTGTTTATTAGTCACGTTGAATCAATGAAAGCATTTAAATCTTCTGTTTATTCAGCAACCCCTATAGAGATTTCCTGGGTTTCTTCTGCGGGGCGTATTTGGAGTTTCTGCGTGAGAGCACCCTTTGGCCTTTGGATGGAGATTTATTACTGATCACAGAACCATGCTTCACTGACAAGATACGCATGACAATCGCAGCTTCTGTCTAAATGCAATTTTGATTTCATTTCGATTTATCGTGCAGCCCTAGTATTAAGTGACAGCAGTGTAATATACAGTACTTATACTGCTGTCTATGCTGTTAATATGACCCAAAAAATAAAATAAAAGCAGAAAATCACTCACTGCTCTGGACTGAATAACATATATAGCTTCAATAAGAAGATACTTCTTACTTGAATGCTGCTTTTAAAGGGTCATGAAACCCCCTGTTTCAGCACTGGTTAGTTCTCACCACAGTTTTAAAGAACGCTAAAAATGTGTGCGTGGTGCACTGCAGAGCGGAGGGGGAAGTGGGGAGACAGACAACACACACAGCTTTGGGTTCAGACAGTTTCATTTCACCCCATCAGGTTCAAAACACAAATAAATGCACAGCCATCTGCACTCTGTATCGAAAACATATATATGAACGTGCTATTGCACCTCTGATAACTTTTACGGCTTATTCTGCGGCGTTTATGTCATGGAGCTGTAAAAACGGTTACACTCACTAAGTGAATGAATCGCGTTTGTACTGAACTCTTATTACAACTCAAAAACAAACGTTCTCATTCGATCCATGAACGTTTCTCTTAATGTGCGCGATCTCACAGTCTGAAGCGTCTGTCATAGCAAATCAACAGATGCTGTTGTGAATAATTATGCGAAGCGTCTTCTCATTGGATAAGAACACGAGTCTCATGAATAATTTAATAGACATCGACGTGTCATCGATGTACTATCGTCCATTGCCACATCACAAATTGTGACATCAACACAATGTAGATTTTAAACCCGGAAGATGAAAATAGCTCAAAAAAAGATTAAAATTAACCAGTTTTCTCCAACAGTTAAAATGATCGGATGCTAACATTGTCTTCTATGATGTGCAACACAAACATCTCTGCTAAAATCTCAAAAAAGTAGCCTGGGGTTTCATGGCCCTTTAAATGCTCTAGCATGAAGATAAACACGGCGGATTGTGTGTGGCTCACTCAGGGCAGTGTCTCAGCAGTGTCCGTCAGAAGTCATACAGGGGCTTGTAAAATGTGAGGTCATATTTTACAGACTCTGTGATTAGCTTGCTCAGGGACACTACTTATGATTTATGGGGATTTAAAAAAGGAGCAGATTTTTATGAATTTATGGTGGTTGTGTTCACCAGTGTTGGGTAAGTTACTTTCAAAAAGTAATTAATTACAATTACTAATTACATCATCAATGTTGTATTTAAATTACTAATTACTCTTTCTGAAAAGTAATTTAGTTACTCAATAAGTAACTTAATTATTCAAATTGCTAATTAGGTTACATCTTAAAATCCCTATAAACCTTAAAGCATAGACAACAGAAATTAAACTCTTTATTCTTTCAATTTGAGTCAAACATAGAATAGTTTAGCCTTTTAGCTTTAAAACAACTGTAATACTTAAACATTTTTTAAAAAATGTAACCTTCTTTGGTTAACATAGAAATACTCTGCAAAATATCTGAACAACAACAAGAAAAGATAAACAATACATTTCAGTTTGGCAAGATGTTCAGGAAAAGCCCAACTATTAAAATCCGTACAGGTTTATGTAAAAATAACATGTTAACTAATGTAGGTAAGACTAAATTACAGAAATGATCTCCGCTGAATAAAGCTGCGTCAGATCGCGCTGTTCTTCTGAGGTAAATTCCGGCTAGGAGTTCACGTGTGCTTCAGTATTTGTGTAATAAATAAAACCGTGTTTCCGCCATTCATACATACCGAGGCTAACGGAACATGCAGGATTCGTATTAAACCGTCTTTTTGCGTTTTAATATTCATATACGCTAGTTCATATCATGATTCGAATTAAGTGACAGACCTTCTTTTATTCATCCAAAAATTGACGAATTCCATGGCATTCCGCGCTATAGAGTAAATTCCGTTTTTATGAATGGACTCCGCCATCCTGTCCGCGTTTTCACGGAAACCATATGACCCTAGATGTAAGACCCTAGACCCTAATGTAAGCACACTTCAGAACATTTCGGTTTGCCCTGTGTGTTGGGTTTTAAAAAGTTGAAGGGGTGACATCATGTCACAGGGTCTCTCTCTCTCTTTCTCTCGTATGCGCCCAAATGCGTTCTCAAGTACTGAAATTTGGTACTGAAATTACATAATCAGGAATATTCGCTTTCGATTTGAATTCGTTCATTTAAAAGTAGACACTTCAAGTTTTCAGATACGGGAAAGACTGTACCTCGCTTTAGTTTCATACCGATTACATACTAAGATAATATTTGTTTTCAATTTGAATTCGTTCATTTAAAAGTAGACACTTCAAGCTTTCTATAGACATATTTCTCATGTCTATGTGTCAAGTATTCGCAGAGTTTGTGATGCGTAGAAAGTTGCTCACAGAGACGTAGACGGCAGAAAGCGCACCCTTTGTTTTGTTTATTTTACAAAAGCACAAGACACGTTTTGTTGTCATTGTCAGTCAGGGTTCCCACTCTTTTTCAGAGTTCATTTTCCAGGACTTTTCCAGGACATTTCCAGGATAATCTATATCACTGTCTGGGAACATTTGACTAAAAATGACTGATACATCAGAGCTGGAGTTGAATGAGTAGTGTGACCTGACCATTTTGATTACCCAACGAATCTCAGCTTCAAGCACAGCTTGGCTTGAAAAGAACTTTGACAGTGTTGAGCTGCCTTGTGTGCCTGAGCACATTGCCTCTTCATTTGTACACTGAACAAAATTATAAACGCAACACTTTTGTTTTTGCCCCCATTTTTCATGAGCTGAACTCAAAGATCTAAGACTTTTTCTATGTACACAAAAGGCCTATTTCTCTCAAATATTGTTCACAAATCTGTCTAA